>MNCI01013629.1:385088-399877 GCA_015680685.1 Gnetum montanum
TTACTTGGGAGAGAAGTTAGCTAAGATATTTTAAAGTATGTAAGTACCTTTTGAACCCTATAAAAAGGCTTCAGGGGTAAGAAGAAAAGATATCACACTTGGAGCTCTCACTTGGAGACACACTTTGGGTCTTGGAAGAGCATTGTAAAGAAGAAATTGTGAAAGATTGCTTGTAAGATGACTGGCGAAAGAAAAGATTTCAGCCTCTTTGTCATAGTCGTGTGAGTTATGTTTTTTATTTTTTATTTTGTTTAAATTTTTTAGCTAGTGGTTTAGATAGTATCATCCTTGGCAAGTAATTTTGGGATTTTTAGATTGCTCTTATTGTTCTTGTTGCATAATTGAAAATTTCTATTAAAATTTTACCATAGAAGCGCTTGTGTTTGAAAGCCTTAAGAGCATTTTAGTAGTGAATTTGATTGTTGTGCAACGTATAAGAACTGCTATTGGGATTGTTGTAAGAGAGCCTCTGCTTGTAGTCATGCCGTTGAACAATTCAATAGTCAAGAGGGTTCAGAAAATCTTTGGTATTTTGATGAGACCAGGATAGATTCTTTTTATCTTTAAAGTGAATCTCCATAGTATTTCAATCAGAAATTGTCAAGTCTTTTGAAGGTTCTGTTGAATGCAATTGTTGACATCCATTATCTAGCCAAAATAGAGTCTTGTACGTGACAGTTTACACAACAATTTTTTGGGTAGCATAGTAGGATTGTCTTGAAGAAATTGCTTATTTGAGCCTTGGGAGTTTGAACAATTCGTAGTTATTGAATTTGGGATAGCTTTATTGCGAAGTGTTTACACATATCATTTTATTTTGTTTAAGCATTTGAGGTCTTAACACAAATTTGCTTTCTTTTTTGTCTATTTCCATTGAATCTTGCTCTATTTCTAGTTTTCTTGTGGAACTATCTCTTTCTTTGGGGAAAGTTAGAAGTAGATTCGCAGAATTGTGCTCAAATGTTTTTGTAAAATTTTATTTGTTACAAGTAGGTATTATAAGGACCGTGTAGACTAGGCAATTGAACAAAATAGAAACTCTCAACAACTCACAGTACTTGGCAAAGTTGGCTGAATCTCTTTAAGATAAGTCATTTGTAGTTTACACACAACGCAATCGTTTCATTTTTCATAACCACACACTGCAACAGCACACACACATACTCACATTAACTACTGAGTCTAGTTGGAGGTATCTGGGCCTTTGTGTTGCCAGAGACCAACAAGCACCTAAATCCTGTTCGAGGACACTCGTTGGCGATGGCATCCCAAATAGTTGTCAACACCTACCAGACAACATGTAGAGCAGGAGGAACAATCATTTAGTATCCATCAAGAAGACCTTGTTACTGTACAGTTCAGGCAGGCTAAAGGAGGAGCTGCTGCAGCGCCTGAACAGGGACAACATCTCATGTTGCCCCAGGATTATGTTCAGGCTATTCAAGAATAGTCCACATTCACTACGGTGATTGTGGAATTAAACTTTGAATCTTTTGTAGAATTTGCTCTTGAGGCTGTTAGGGACCACCTCAAAGGGTCTCCTTTATGGCCTATCCTCTCTACAAGCGGTGCCTAGTACTTAGGAAAAACGTACCAATTTTGGCACAACAAGGAACAAGGCACCACCGTTGACATTTGTGGTGTGTCAGTTGATTTCTTTGTGCAGGCCATTTCAGAAGTATTAAACCTTCCAAATATAGGGTCAAAAGTTGCTCAGGTATCCACCCATTTAGACCCTGATGCACGACGAGTTTGGTTGGAGAGGGCATATGCCAAAGATAAGACATTTGGAGAGTTGATGACGGAAGAGAGGATCTATTTCAAAATTTGAACATATCACCTCTTTCCCACGAAGGGCCTAAAAAGGATTTCAACATATATGACAAGGGGATGTGCAGTGTTGATGAGGAAGGTTAATGCTAACCTACCTCATCTATATTTCACAGATATCCTAAGGCGGTTTGAAGAACGGAAGATAGAGAAACTTGCCTTACCCTTCCCTTGTCTTATCAGGAAGTTGTGCCAACGTTCTGGTATTAGAGGATACATTAATGATGTCCTCAAAAAAGCCCAAAATGCTTCATATGCTGAATTGTTAAAACCACTAGCTGCAAGGAAAATCACTAGTGAGATGTTGGGACCAGAAAAAGAAGATGAATAAACGGTAGGGCCAACAACAACTCAACTTGTAGGGCCTAGCCAACTTCCAAGCATGGGACCTAGCCAACAATAAGAAGTAAGGCCTAGCACGGGCCAGTAGGACCAACCACTACCACTGCAAGATTACAGACCGTCGATGAGCCATCTCAGGGCCATCGCTGAGACGGTCAGTTGGGGAAGTCGTGATGATGCAAATCTCTTCCGCATTGTCGATGATGCCATACAGCCCATGGTTTCTTTGAATCATGCAAGGGGTGAAGTGTCCATCCATACAGGAGGAGGGGAAAGTACTTGGTCACAACAGATCTTGGGAAACACTACATCTTTTCAAGTGCAATTAGAAATTGGTGAAGGGGCCATAGTGGTGGTCATGCAACACTAGGATGCAGTAGGAGCCATAGAAGTGGTTGCGGATCACATTAAAGAATCATTCAATGTACCTGTTGTGCCACCAAAAGATCTCACAGGAGCATGGGATGCTCAAACTTTGGCCAGAACCTCAATGACTCTTGCAGAACATGAGGATGTGCTTGATCGATTGCTACAAATAGGACAAGTAATGACATCCCTGTTTAACATCCCTCAAGATGTTACAACAATTCAATCAGACCTCATTTCCACTAAGGGGAGGTTGGTCTTAATAGAGGTGAGGGCTGAGCATGCTGAAGTAGAGGTGCAAAAATTGCAAGAAAAGCTCGTGGCCCTACAAGTAGCATAGCGGGACCTTTTGCAATTCATTCCTACAGACTAGTTGAACATTTTTCGAATTGTAAGGCTATTTGGGATGCCTCTACAGCATAGGTGCAAACTCATGCGTATATCAAGGCACTCAAGGCCTTACAAGAGGAAAACAAGCAGCTTGTTGTCGACAACCTTCGGTTGACCTCTGTGGAGAAGCAAAAGAATGTTCTCGAAGAGCATTTCCATTAGTTGTGAGAACAATTCATCCAGGTCAACCAAGACATGAGCCTTTTAGGCAGGGAGAATCGAACCCTCTCAATGGAGGAGGTAAGTGCCATCCACCAAAAGACAACTATCGAAAGAAGCGCATGACAAAATGAGGCTAAACGGCATGAAAAGCTAAAGGAGGACTTTCAAGACCAAGTGGGGATGTACAAAAAAATACTTAAGAAGGATATCCATATGGCCAAGGCCCACATCAATGCTATCAGTGCTCAACACACTGACTGGCAGGCCATATTGGACACATGTGCACTTGCCCACCAGGCAGAAGTTAAGAACTAGGACTTGCAGATCCAAGATCTTACAAAATACATACAGTAGGATGCCCGAGGATAGAGCTTGAACAATAGGTAGCTACCACCTATAGCAAATATGAAACAAAATTTGTAGAACGTAAGAAGATATTGTAAAAACTGGAGATTGCAAATTCTGAACTTGAGGTGGTGAAAGCAAGCTACCATGGACAAAAAGGTGTCATAATAGATTTGGCTCGATGGCTTGCCAATTTTCAAGAATATAAAGACAAAGCCAAAGCCTATGAGGAGGAATGATGGGTGTTTGTCGCCTAGTATGTTAAGGCAAATCTAATGTTTCCGCAACTACCCTGCCCATGGGAGGTGCTGACTCCATCAAACGTCGAAACATTAGCATGGATGGCACAAGATCCCCAAACCGAAGAGGAGAAACTCCAAGCCATACTTCAATGCCATCAAGTCCCAAGACCTGGAGCACAAGACAAGGGGAAAGCACCTACGGAGGAGCCACCGCCACCAGGAACTACATGAGTTCCACCAATTTTGTAGTTGTAGGATTTCCTTTCGCATTCTTTGTGTTGTGTCTCAATTTTTTTTGACTCCATACTACGGCATAAACCCATTTTCACCATCCAATAATTTCGTACCTATCCATTGTGTAATTAATGGAGCTTATTCTCACTGTAACTCGAGGACGAGTTTTCACTCAGTCATGGGGGTATGATGAGTTGCCATTTAGTTAACCACGATATTGTAGCCTGTCTCCTCATCTATAAATAAGAGGTAGACAATTCTGATAAGAAGTTTTTTTGATTCTTAGTTTTTAGAGTTAAGTTTTGATTTTAGTTCTTGTTTTTCTCTCTCAACCCTTTTCTTCTGAGTGTATGCCCACAGTGTGGTGATTGTAATTATACAACATCCTTATTTGAGTGTGATGTACTTGGACATGCACATGACCAGAAATAAAGATCGAGATTACTTCATCATTGCAGCATCCACTTAGTTTAATTATTTACTTAATTATTATTTACTACTTTCTTGGCTAATATCGTGTCCTGCCTCATCTTCTATAAATAAGAGGCAGCGCCCTTGGTTCCACAAGTTAGACTTAGATGCTTAGCCAGACTCTTGCAGTTTTGTTATTCTAGAGTTAGCATTATTTCTATGTGCTTGCAGTAGGAGTCATAGAGTGAACAGATCTTTATTCAAGCAATTTGTACGTGAGCATAATTTTGTGTACGACAATAAAGACGAACTTTATGATAAACCTTGCAGCAAACAGATTAAGCTAATTAGTAATTAATGATTGTTTAACACTTTTCTAGTTAATCAATATCTCTCTTAACCTTCAATCCCGTTAGTTAAATACATTCAGTATGACTGCTTTGAGCATGTGTGTAGCGCTTGGTAACCCAGTAACGATTAGCATTTAGTAATCCCAGCAGCATTGCACTGGTTCAGGTTGTGTATGGCAAGTGGGAACGGATACTGGTGTTAGGAACAATTAGAAACTAGTTAATGAATAGTTAATGTAAGTTAGCCACTTAGTTCTCTCTCCCTCTCCTTTATTAGCAGAATACATAGAAAATACAAAAGCTATAAAAATCATATACCTCAAGCTTACTTAACCATACAACCATGAAAATACAAGTAAGTTTGGGAAGACAACGATTGATTAACCCTGAGTGTTTCATTAAGGCGCATAAGCACTTAGTCCTTGGAGTTCGATCAGATCGTGCGTGAAATGCTTGTATTCGTATGGTTGAGTGTAGGGGTACCTCACCACTCATCATTGGCACTATTGCCAGGGACTTAGTTGTTTGTGCACTGTGTAGAACATAGGAAATCATTCATATCATTGGAACATTAGAACGAACCCTTAGGGTTAATCAAAGAAAGACAAGACAACAGTACATTGCACACCGAACAAGACAAGATGTCTTCTTCTTCGCATAAGAGCACTTCACTGCCTAGGACTAAGACGAGAGGCAATCAACAGCATAATACGTGTAACCAGGATCCGCCAGTTCCTTAATAGTTTCGTGTGGTATATACTCATCCCGATGAGTATGTACCCAATTTCACCTTTATTCTCCACCAAGACGAACAACTGCGTTGGAGAGACTTGGAGGGTAACATAGTGTTGCCTCCAGACCGATCAGTCCCCAACATGCTCCTTCGTGCTCTCACATGAATAGGCATGCCACTTTTATACACAGAATATGTTGCATGTGATCATGACTCAAGGGACTATCATTCCACAGAAGCGCAACGTCAAAGGGACTTGCGACAAGAGAGATACATACATCCTTGAAGGGTAAATGACCCCATGATTCTTTGCACGTTTTGAGCGAAATTGAGGATGGTGAACCTGCTTCAACAAGTTTCCCACGAAATGATGTTCCTCCTCCTGACATTGGCCAGGAGGTAGTTTATTAGAACCTCCACTCCACTATTCACAACCTTGGTTCTGATACCCACAAACACAAAGTGTTCAACGAGGGAACACAAACACACGATAAGGGCGTACATTCTAATTGTGATCACGATCGAGGTTGAGACCATCAAAGAGAAGGTAGAAAAAACTGTCATGGCGATGGTTCTCCTTCTTCTTCACCTTCATCGTCACCTTCACCCTCTCCTTCAGTGTTTGGATGTAGTCATATGGAAACTAATCGTGAGGATAGGGAAAAATGAAGTGAAAGACATCGATGAGATAGTTAAGAACGAGGACGAGGACACTCTAAAGAATCAAGGCATAGAAGAAGGGAGAGTAGGGAACCGGTTAGACACCATAGACGCTATGAATAAGATGATCACGAAGAACCCCTACTCACAACTAGAAGCATGCTAGATATAACGAAGTTTGTAAGAGTTCCAACAAGGCACCAAAAGGATAGTAGGATCAAGAGGTTAGACATGAACAACATCCCATGATTTGAAGGGGGATACAACGTTGATCCTCAAAATCATTTACAAGCATTCCATGATGCATGTGCCTTGAAAAACATAGAAAATGAATGACAAAAACTAAAGTTGTTCCCATGGACACTAGTGAAAGAAGCTGAAGGCTAGTACCGATCCTTAGAATCAGAATCCATTCGGAGGTGGAGTACAATGTTAGAACAGTTCAATGATAAGTACCAAATGTACTCTCGAGTGTCTAACATGCAGAAGCAAATCCAAGGATGGAAGAAAGGAAATCATGAACCCTTGGATGTTGCCATGGGTTGCTATTACGCACTGTTACATCATTGCCCTGGCCATGGTTATTCGTAGTGGGATCAACTACGCCATCTCGTGGATGGACTTAGGCATGAAATAAGAAGAACCCTTGGGATGTATGCCCAAGGAAGGTTATCAAAGCTTAGGTCTCATCAAATTCATAGTCTGCTAGAGCAAGTTGCCAAAGAAGAAGGTGAGCTACGAAAGAGAGAAAGTGTGGAAGAATATAACCGAGATCCTTCACTTCGATAAAGGGGAGTGAGATTTTGTGAGGAGGAAGAAGAGTCACCACTCGAAGAGATGGTAAATAGAAAAACTTTTCCTCTCCAAAAGTTAACATCAGAAGTATCGGCAAAGGTAGACCAAATGTGGGACTCCTTGGATGATAGGTTTGAAATTGTTCTTAGAATTGTAGAGGAGTGTAGAGAGCGAGGTAGTGACTGTGACAAAAAGAAAAAGAGAGAAGTGGAAAATGCATGTAACAAGGGTAAGGGCAAAATGGCCATCACAAAAGAGGTTGTGGATTCAAACACAGACAATGATAGTGGATTAGAGATATGCCAATACGACCATCCTAAGGGATGTTGCCTAGTGATCTCACATCTACAAGAGTCTGGGGTGTATGCACTCAACCCATGACTAAATAAACAACAAGCACCCTGATGGTTACCTTATCCACAAGGTAACCCAAGGTAGTTCCACCAACCTTTAACATATTATCCAAGTGGAACTCCACCACAACCCGTTGAGAAACATTAACAGTGGCAATACCCACAGTCATGGGGGATGCCACCACCAAGGCAACAATACCCATACCGATAACCTGACCCATATGGCTACTACATGCAACATCTAATCTCTCCATGTGACTCTGTTAGTTATGTTACACCACAACATCACTACCAAACCCATGAGTATGATAGAACTCCTCCTCCTAGGGAAGATAACCCACAAATATACCATCCTTCAAATCCATCCGCAGCTCTCACACCAATAGCTCAATTACCACCTGCTCTAGTAATGCAAGGGGAACTTCCTACTCAACCGTAGCAACACAATGCCATAAGGGCTGTAAATCCTCAACCATCTGTTGGTTCTGACAACCGTATGAAGAAAAGATGTTTCTTTAGAACCAACAGTCCAACCAAGCCCTTACAACCACAAGCTATTGAACCTCTAAATGCCTTCCCATCAAATAGAGCTTCAAAGCTCCCTTTGAACCAAACGCCAAACTTAACGCATATGGTTATGTTAACACATGCCATTACTAACTAGATCAAGGTTGACCACCTTCTCAAGAAATTCTCTGATCTTGGAAGCCCTCTAATCTATCTCCAAATTGCTAGGAATGAGCCATGTAAAGCTCTTCTGGATTTAGGTTCTAGAGTCAACTTAATATCACAAGAAATGTACAAAGCCTGGAACCTGCATCCATTAAAGAAGAGCAATATTCTCCTAGAGCTGGTCAACCAGTCCATAACTGTTCCCTTGGGATTGATGGAGGACATCTCCATAACTGTGTGTGGGTGGTTGTACCCAACTTATTTCTTGGTGATACAAGTGAATAACGGTAAAGGGGACTTTCCAATAATAATGGGGAGGGCATGGCTAAGTACTATAGATGCACACCTAGGAATCCATGATCTTTCCCTAGAAATATCTAAGGAGAACACTTTTGGAAAGATCGAGAAGAAGAAAGTTCCATGCATCGCATACAATGATACAGGGTGTAATTGCATGCAAAGATCATGGGTTGTGCAAAGTTTATAATTTCCTGCATGCAACTGGTGTGCACAAAACATTAACATACAAAAGTGCCTATATGTAGCAGCCACACAACAAGAAGACACCCAATGGCTGATAGTTGATCAAGAGAGCAACTCACTAACATGCATGGAACCAACTGAGGGAATAACTTACGCTTACATTGAAAGCATAGATGCACTAGAGCAAGTCCGTTGCCAACTTCCAAGCCTTAACCTTGAAAACATCAACTGGGGGAAGTTGGAAATTCCTGAAAAATTTAAACAAGAGCCCCTAGAATTAAGACCATTTCCCACTGGTATGGAATATATGATTCTTGAAAATGGAAAATCGGTAATCATTAACGCAAGACTTGCTACCAAAAAAAAGGAAGATTTTTGAAGGTAATAAATAGGTGGTCAAAAGCCTTTGCTTGGTCATATCTCGAATTAATTGGAATAGATCCTAGGATATGCCAGCATAGGATTTACATTGACCCCTCCATGAAACCTCGAAAACAATTGCAGAGGCAATGGAACCCAAAATTGAAGCAAGTAGTAAAAGAAGAACTAGAATAGCTTCTTAATGCTGGGTTCATATATCCCATTGCTGAAAGCAAATGGGTAAGCCCTCTGGTAATCGTGCCTAAAAAGGGAGGCAAATGGAGGGTGTGCATAGATTTTAGGCTACTGAATATGGCAACATTTAAGGATCACTTTCCGTTGCCATTCTTTGACCAAGTATTAGACACCATAGCAGGGCATTGCTATTACAATTTTCTGGATGGCTATAGTGGATACAACCAAATATGGATAGCCCTAGAAGACCAAGCCAAGACAATGTTTGCGTATAAAAAAATGCTGTTTGGCTTGTGTAATGCTCCTACCACGTTTCAACACCTAGTTCTAAGCATATTCCAATAGCAGATAGGGAATGGAGTGGAAGTCTTAATGGATGACTTCTCCACCTATGGAACAAGTTTTGATCAAGCCTTGAACTGATTAGAGCAAGTGCTGAAAAGATGCGTAGAAACCAATTTAAGGCTCAACTGGCAGAAAAGCCATTTAATGGTCCAAGAAGACATAGTACTTGGGCATAAGTTTTCACATGCAGGAATAGAGGTAGACATAGATAAAATTAGGGTCATCCAAGGAATCTGCTTTCTTTCTTTGTCTTTCCATTGAATCTTTCTCTATTTCTAGTTTTCTTATGGAACTTTTTCTCTTTGGGGGAAATTAGGAGTAGATTGGCAGGGTTATGCTCAAATGATTGTTGCAAAATTTTATTTGTTACAAGTAGGTATTATAAGGACTGTATAGACTGAGTGATTGAACAAAATAGAAATCTCCAACAACTCAGTATTTTACAAAGTTGGCCGAATCTCTTTCATGATAATTGATCATAGTTTTATACATGAATCAACTATTTCAACATTCAAAAGCAACACATATTCACATTAACTACTGAATCTATTTGAAGGTATTTGGGCCTTGGTGTTGCTAGAGACTAGTGAACACCTAAATCTTGTTTGAGACACTCGTTCATGGTCGCATCCCAAATGTTCACCAACAGTTAGATTTTTTAAAACCATTTCCATGTATAAAGTCATCAAAGTTTATGTATCATTCTTGAGAAGCTTTTTTTGACCCATAAAGGGACTTGTTTTAGTTTGTAGACATTGTTAAAGTTGATACATAAAAATTTCTTGTTACAAATATCCATTTAGGAAAGAAAATTCTATATAAAGCTAATATAATTTCTAGTCATAAGAAGCTTTTAAAGATAAGATATATCATATGGTTCTTTGTTTCATGATGGGTGTGAAGGTTTCTTGGTAATTAATATCCTTCCTTTATGTAAAGCCTCTAACAACTAATCGGGCCTTGAACTTTTTCATTATGTTATCAACTTTTATTTTTATATTAAAAACCCATTTATTAATTAATATTTGTATTCATGGTTAATTTTTAACTAGTTCTCATGTTTTTTTTTTACATTAACATATTGTATTCTGCTTCCATTGTGTTACACCAATCTTTATTTTGCAAAGCTTCCTACATATTCATGGTTTCTCCTACCTAAGATATCATTACTAAATTAGTTAATTTAAAATGATCATCAATAATAAACATTATTTTACTTCTAAGCCTTTTCATTGGCATTTTTTTTATGCGTTACAACTTTGTTGGTCTTAGATCTTTTTGTTGATTTTGAAACCATTGTGGTTGCTATAGTGTTGAAGTACTTGAGAAGTTGGACTTTTTGGTTACATTGGCTTATTCATCATCATCTTTATAAAAGGTCATAGAAGGTTATGAGTAATCTTTAGATTTATGGGGAACCACTGTAGGAATATTAGCAAGTTTATAATTCATGGTGTCACTAGATTTATGAAAAATATTATCAAATAAAACTTCAGTATTTTTTCATGCTTTATATCTCACACTTGGTAGGTCTTGTGATCCAAGGAATAACCAAGTAGCAATTCCATCATGATTTTAGGGTCCAACTTGCTAGAATGTTCTTATGGAACATAAACATAACATGTTTTTCCAAATGGGTGAAGATGAGATATTGACATTTTCTTATTGTTAAAAAAATTTTTAATTAGAGGGATGTCATTCAAAGTTGTAGTTAGAATTCCATTAATAATATGAATTAGGAATAATATAATATGTAGCTTCTATCCACAATGTTTTTGATACTTGATCATTATTTAAGATGCAACTTAGCATTTCAATTATTGACCTATTTTTCCTTTCAACAACATTGTTTTTCAGCGATGTATATGACACCATGAATTCTTGCTTTATATCATTATTGTTGTAGTACTTCTTAAACTCATTTGATGTATACTCATCACCATCGTTAGGTCTTAGCACTTATATTTTTAAAATTTTCTAAGTTTTTGACCTCGTTCGAGTGTATTTAAACTTTTCCAATGCTTGTTACTTAAGCACTAATTCATTACATCATGTCATTTGACTAAAAGTAGAAATGATTGAATCTCATAATCCAAGCATGAAACACTTAGAACCTAGATATTAGCAGGGATAACTACTTCATGATCATGAAAGGAAAAATGTATTTCTTGATAAATCATGGATGAAACTGCATGATGTTGGACTAACCATGAGCGTCCTAGTATTCCATTTACACTAGGACATTTATGTATAACCATAAAAAAGGCTTTAGACTATATGGAATCGTCAATAGTAAAAGGTAATCTAATGAGACCTATAATTTTAACTTAAGTACCATTTAAAAAAATGAGGTTTGCACAAGTTTTATTAAATGTTATTTGATCATGAAGATCAGAGTGCTTAATAACAACCCATGTGATCATAGTAGACCTTGAATTGTCATCAACATGTATCACTAGTATAGTTGCATTAGGCAATACATTAATTATTATGTATGTAGGTAGCTGGTAGATCTCCCTAATATTTAAATCTATCTTGATGTTCTTATCGGAAAATTTTAGATTATTTGATCCATAATGAAAAATTTATAGGATGGATGAAATAGCCTTAGTCTGAAAAGGAATGTTACTTGGAACCACAATGTTTTTAAGAACATCATATAAAGCTCCTCAATGTTCCTTGTTAGTTGCAACAAGATAATATAGGGACAAGTTTGTTACTTTAGATTAGATAATTCTAGTCATTTTCTACAACACTTTTTTTTTCATCGACTGATCTGTTTGTGAAGTAGGTGGAATTGTAAATGGTTGTATTGATTGGACATAGATGGAAAATTGTTTGAAGCAACAAATTATTGCTGTTGTAAAGAGATCCTTTTTTAAACTTTAGAAAACTATTTAGGTACATTAGAAATCTTTTCTTTTCTTTTCCTATTGAGATTCATTGGTTTGATGAATATGAGTAAGGATTCTCATTTTAGAGGATGTAAAGAATTGCATAGTATGAGGAGAGATGTTTTGTATTTTGATAGGATAGTGTGAAACATGATGCAAGTAGGATAGATGAATTGATTGATGAAATAGGGGTTCTAATTCATGTAGCTATAAGTTTGAAGGATTATGATAAGGATTGGGGATCACATGATGTGGTCTTGTAGATGGATAGTTAGGTGAATGGGATGCTAGTTTATGACTAGCAAAATTTCTATGATAAGGTGCATATGAGAAATTAATCGGTGATGAGGAGGGTATCATGTAGTTAGACTAACAAATCACATACAAATTTTTAGGTGGTAATGACTATTGCCTATGATCCTTGTAGTTGGACTAGTGAATGACATATGATTTCTTTGGAGAAGAGCAATGAGGATTCCTTTTTCAACAAAAGACAGAGATGATATTTCTAGTTTCCAAAGGATATTGAAAAACTTCTAACTATTAATTATCTTGATGTGTTGTCAATGGTTCATTTTCTACCACTATTTCTCCTTTTGTTTATAAGGTCCTTAATATCATCTTTTAAATTATTGCAGTTATCTATATCATGTATAATAGTCTCATGGTAATAACAACATTTTCTGTAATCATACCATTTTGGAACTTCAAGATCTTCTTCTTTTCTTTGGAAAGGATCCATTGTTATTAATTAGATTTGATAATATCATGCCCTTATTTGATTAGATACCTACTTCCATCTTAAGTGGCCATTTCTAAGGATATTAGTAAGGAGTAGAGAATACCACATGAATATTTTAGTATATGGATATCTATTCCTTTGAGGCATATATTGTTGAAGTAAAGGAGCTGTAGAAGGTAGAGGAGCATTATTTTATTCATTTAAATTAGAAGAAGCACTTTATGATGTTGGTTGTTCTTTCTCTTATTTTGCAATTTTGTTGACTTTATTCTGAATTGATAGAAATTTTTAGTTATCATGTTGAATTACATCTTTTTTAATGAGCCTGATAGCTAGAAAAGCATCATTTAGAGAATGAGGCTTAGGGTAAGCTATTATTTTCTAAATCTAATCAATCATTATAACTCCATAGATGTCCTAGAGATGATACTCTTCCAAGTGGTAGGACAACTTGGTATATGTTATTGTTCATGAAGAGATGAGCTTGTCAATGGATTTACATGGAGCTTGCTTGATAGCCATGGAAGAGATGACATTGCTACCTTAAGGTACATTGAACTTGAAGAGCTTAATAAAGCAACTAACAACTATAATAAAAAAGTGATAGAGTCATTTTTCATAGATCTATACCATTCAATTGCCCTTCTAGATAGTGAATTAGAGAAGCATGTAAACATAATATCAGGATAAGAAATAAGTAGCATGAATTCATTCCTAAAGGTAACTACATGATTCATGAGATAACCTCTTTCTTCATTATACTTAGTAAATGTTAGTAATGAACCTTATTTAGGTAGAATAGAGATTAAAACAAACAAATCAATAAGATCATTAAGGACTTGATCTAAAGAGATGGAGGAGCCATCTTGCATAGCCAAGGCCTTTGCTATTTTATCTTCATTATTCTAAAGATGATTCATAACATTATTAGGTAATGCCAAAAGTTGTGGGTTAGTTCTAGGAAGAGATGGCCGAAGTTGGGATATAGTTGCAGGTGGAAGAGTTGGGGAAGGATGCATGTATATAACAAGTCCATGTGTTGCTAAGATAAACAAGCCTAGTAAAAGAGGAGTAGGCTAGGTTTGTAGCTTCTTATTTGGCAACATTAGAAGTGGAAAGACAAATGTGAAAAAGTCCTCTAAGGCATGATTATAAGCATAAAGAAGTTTTTCCTTTGAAGTTTCTCTTTTGGTAATTCAATAATGTAGGGCATTTAAAAATGATGGTGTAACATCCCTATTTCCAAATGGTGCTGCTACATAACAATGATGGTGCCACTTCATAACAAGTGTTATTGTTACCGTAACAAGATCCAAAAGCCCATATTATAATTGAGATTTGAAAGGGTGCATTGTAATAACAACCGTATCTCTTGAGGTGACCTTTGGAGGTTTGACCTAAGGAATTTATACCTGAGCTTAGAGGTTGTGCTAGCATGAAGTGGTGGAGTCGGTACAGGTGAGTCATGGGTGTCAGGTGAACTAGGATAGGAAGATGATTGACATTCCTTTTGGCTAGGTTGTAGGCCTAACCGTGGTTGCAATGTTGGATTGCCTCTAAGGGATAGATGCTAAAGGAAGAAAACCTCAAGGAACACTCTCAAAGCATGATCTAGATACTCTATTCCACATCAATAAAGCATTCTTTCCTCTTTTCCTCTGCATTTTCACTATTATATTTCTTTATGTATAATGTCAAATGTTACATATATTTGACATTGGTATATTGTCTTCTTACGCATAATGTATAATATAATGTATATTTGATGTTTTCCATGACATTCAAGAATGGGATGTCATAGATGGCTAAGCGATATAAAGATCAATGTGATTTTCTTGTAGCTCCAAATACACACACACACACACACACACACACACACACACAC
>MNCI01013629.1:420113-448174 GCA_015680685.1 Gnetum montanum
AGGAATCGGCTACTCATCGCGATTAGTTTCTCTCACCCTTTCCTCCTAGAACGTGGGACAAGTACGACTTGATTACGAGCATCTACGGATGTGTACGGCTAGTCAAGGAATCAGTTGCTTGTCACACTTAGGTTAGTTAAGTGCCTTAGTACGACCGCTTCGAGCACATGCGTTACGTGTGGTAATCCCCGTAACAATTAGCGTTTGGTAGCCACAGTTGCACAGTTCAGGGTGTGTACGGCAAGTGGGAACGGATGCTGATGCTAGGACTTAGTGCTGTAGTTAGAGTTAGTTTTAGTTTCTCAACCCTTCACCGTTTAGCATAGGAGATAAACCAAAAAATACCAAAAAAATCATATACCTCAGACTTGCTTAACCATACACTGTGACACATACAAGCAAGCCTGGGAAGACAACGAACGATTAACCCCAAGTGTTCCTTGTGGCGTTTAGGCATTTAGTCTGCGGAGTTCGACCGGATCGCGCGTGCTATGCTCGTTTCGCATGGTTGCATGTAGGGGTACCTCGCCACTCATTAGATATTTTGCAAAGTACCATCCTTAGTGATATTATACTTGAACCTCTCCATGAAGGTGGCGAAGAGTTGCTCCAAGGAGGTGATAGATAAGTGAGGTAGGGATTTGTACCATTGAAGTGCTTTACTAGTTAAGAAGTTGGAAAAGCTTGTAAGGATGGTATGAGGGTAATTAAAAAGCATCATGCATTCACTATGAAAGATGATTATATGGTTTATGGGATTAGACTTCCCATTTTACTTAGTAAAATTTGGCAATAAGACCCCTTTGGCAACTTTGGCAAGCAAGATTAATGAACTTATGGGATCAACAAGGAAGTTGATAATGGATATTGCAAGACTACCTCCATGTAAACATTGGCCTTTTAATATTGGTTTTTTGTATCCTATTGTTTAGAAGATAGATCTTGGTGTAGGAGCATTAGTTTAGGTGTAACATTAGGGATGCTTTAAGCAAGGTTACTTAACATAGAATTAAGAGTGTATAAGATTGATTAAAAAGATGTCATGGTGAGCATTAGTGCCAATGGTATGAAATTGTAGTAAGGCACATTATGTGTAAATGAGGGTAAAGGTAGGTGATGAATGATGAATTCGTTAGTTAGATTAATGAGTATGTGTTGATGCATTCTTAATGCATTAATGCATATATGTTAAGGTAGTCTCTGTCTTTGCCTATATAAATACATAAAACCATTGCATTTATGGTACCATTTGGTCATTTCCTTAGATAGACTCTTGCAATTTCATATCATAGAAGTTAGAATATTTTCTTATCTAAGTATTCATAGTGTGAATGAAACAAATTATATAGATTTTTATTCAAGTACATAATGTACTTAAACACATATGCATGATAATAATAAAATCAAAATTTATTTCCTCCATTGTAGCACCTCAATTTAGCATTTTGATTTACTTTCTTGCACTTCACTATTAATCTTCATTTACTTTCCCATGCTATTACTTAAGAAATTTATTATTCAACACTTAAGTAAACATGCATGTGCATGACTACTTCAAGAAGAATATAATAGAATTTGGTAATCCTAATAGTGACCACTGGGTATGCCCAGTAGTGAACACTTGGTAACCTAGCCATGCTAGTACATGTTTAGGATGTGTAAGGAAATTTGGAAACAAGTTCTTTATACTTAGGCTAGTTTAGATTACTTATTCACATTTAGATTAATTAGTTTAATATTATAATATTTTGATAATAATAATAAAAAATCATCATTAACCTTAATCATACTAAGTGAGCCAACACAAGTGTGATTGGGAAGATAATGATTAGCATCTTAATGCTTTGTTATCTAAGACATCCTTCTAGTCCTAAGTCCATAAAACTTGATTAGATCATGTAGGAATGCTCGTGATTTATATGGTTGGACGTATGGTTACTATGTTGCTCATAATTAGCACCATTGCTAGGGACTTAGCCTAATCATTTAAGATGGCTAGGTTATTAGTAAATGATCATGATGTGATGTACAATCATCGGTTTCTTAACTATCCAAGATTATTTGCAATCAATTATAAACAAGTTGCAACAAAAAGATGTTACTCTTGTGCAAATTGTTATGACCTTATCTATGAAACATAAGCAACCATCAATTAGCTACGAAGAAGTGACATGAAGAATTAGAAGATGTGGTAAGAAACAATATGAAGATTAATAAGATAGTATGTGCAAGTAATGATGGATCATAAGAAAAGATACTATATATAGCATCGTACATAAGATACTTAGAATCAAAACCACAAGAAATAGAAGATACATGTCCAAAGTAAGAAAGTAGTTAGTACTAAGAAATGTAATCAAAGAGTGGGGTGATAGAAATCCATATATTTAAATGATGATTGAAGAAGCCAAAAAGGTTATCAAGTTGTTTGTGAGAAAGAAGTGAAGTTTGGATCTAGTTTTCTAAATAGGACAAGAAGATCCAAAGTGAAGCATTTGTTATCTGGTCTAGTTTCCTAAAGAGGAAGAGAAGACCATCTAGAAGGTTACAAAAGAATGTAGAAGAATATGAAGAAGGGACATTCTATGATTGAGTTGGTAGTCTATAATAGGTCAAGCTATGGATCTTTGAAGAGCCCAAGAATGTTTAGTTCATGTAAGATTGAGCAATTGGAAAAATTTCCACAAGATCTGTCATGAGTAATAGGTAAAGGTAGATATTGTTAGGATGCATCCAAAGAAAGAAAGAAAGAAGAAAAGAAGTAGAAGAAGGAGAAGTCATTATGAATAATAGATTTGTAACAAGATTGAAAGACACCAAGGCTGACTACAGAATATGAACAATATGTTTACATAAGATGTACAATGATGAATTACTTATTAGTTAAGTTTTCTCATAGCCTAAACAATCTTTGTATAATTAGAGTTATTCAAGAGATGTAAAACCAAACCATAATATAGGTATATTCAAGGATCATTGTTAGATCTTAACATAATTTATCATTTGCTAATAATAATAATATTTTATTCTAAGACAGACTTGTAAATTAACAATGTATTCTTCTTGTAGGATAGATTCCACATCTACTGATGACACAACTAAAGAATATGATAGAAATCTAAGGAGTAAGGATGACTTGCTAAAGCAAGTCAAAGTAGTCTATAAACATTTGGATTCTTACCATTCACAATTTTATCTTCATATTTCATTAAGATGAATAGATGAAATGAAGAGCCTTGAAAGGAGACATTATGTTGTTACTTGATTGATTGGTGCCATCAATGCTCATGGCAACATTAATGAAGTTAGGACATGAAGTAGCAACTTCAAAATATGAGGTATTTGATGAAATCTCTAGAGATTATAATATCACAAAGTCCCAAATACATAAGAACTAATTCATGAAGGCTTAATATGAGGCTTACAAAAGGAAGGATACCCTGATTCATCTAACATTGGAAAAAAGAAAAAAAAAGAAGGATATTGATTATCAAATTAGGTAGATTTGAATGCCAGAAGCCTTCATCCACAAGGAAGATGATATTGATCATTCTTAGTTACATTTAGCCTTATCAAGTGATCAAGGTAGGAGATGGAAAAAACCAAAAATTAGAGGAACCTTAAGACCAAGCTCTTTTAGCAGATAGATAAGAGAATACTAAATGGAATACCAAAGGAGAGTAAGCTAACATAACTCCTCCAATTATTCACCCTCATCCTATTCATCCTCATCATCAAGCTTTGATGAGGGTTAATGTGATCAAGATAGAAAGGGAAATGATCATAGACAAGATGAAAATGATCAAAGAGACCATTTTAGTAATGGTTGAAAGAAAGGTAGATGTGAATAAGAAGATGGAAACCATCATGAAAGTAGGCAAAGCAAGCAAGATCAAGGAAGATATAATTATGATAGGGATTATGAGGATTGAGATGATTATGATGAACTACTACTTGCTAGAAGGATCATGATTAATATTTGGTAGGTAGCTTACATATCTACTAGACATCAAGGGAATAATAGGATTAAAAATTTAGATACGGAAAACATTTCAAAGTTTGAGGAAGGCTATAATATAGATCCATAACATCATCTACAAGCCTTTCATGATGTATGCACCTTATAAAATATTGAAAATAACTAGTAAAAGTTAAAAATTATTCTAAGAATACTCATTAAAGAAGATGAAAGTTGGTTTTGGTCCTTGAAACTTGAATCTATTAGGAGATAGAGTATAACTTTAAAATTGTTTAATGATAAATATCAAACATACTCTAGGTATCCAATTTGAGGAAACAAATTGAAAAATGGAGACAAAGTAACCATGAGTCCCTTGATGAAGTCTTGGGTGGATACTATTCTTTTCTTTATAAATGCTTAGGCGATGACTTTTCTTAAAGAGAGTAGTTACACCATATCATAGATAGAATTTGTAATAGAATAAAAGAGGCTTTTAGGTCCATGTATAAGGGATACTATATAAAATGAGAGCCCATTAGATCCAAAGGTTGATTGATTAAGTAGCAAAGGAGGAAGCTGAACTAAAAAAGAAAGAAAGTATAAAGAAGTATCATAGGAATTCCTTAATTCACAAAAGGAGGTATATCTTTGTGAACCTAATGGAGGAGCACCATTAGAGGAGGTAATGTAGAGAAAGATCTTTCTCAATAAAAAACTAGTTACTGAAATATCAAAAAATATTGATAAAATATGAGACTTCATTGATGAAAAATTTCAAACATAGTTTAATATTTTGGAGGAAAAAGAAGAATAAGGAAGATCCAAGGAGAAAGATAAAAGAAAGAAAAGAGATATAGGGAAGGACTACTACTGATATACAGGGAAAACAACTATAGTGGAGGAGGTTGAGAGCTCAAATTCAGATGATAATGATTATGATATTTATAATAGAAATAGTTAAAAGGTTATATGCATTAAACCCAAAGTTTATCAAGAAGCAAGCCTTAAGGAGGTTGCCTTATCCTCAAGGTAACTACATGAAGCCCTATTATCATCAATAGTATTACCTAAATGGGACTTCATCTCAACCTCAGGAGTAATGCTAATAGTAGCAAAACTCATAGTTATGGGAGATGCCACTACTAAGGTAGTAATATCCCTACAGGTAACTTGATCCTTAAGGATATTACATCCAGAAACCTATATCACTTAGTAGCTTTATCACTTAGGTCTCTACTCACCACTATTATCCTATAGAGTATCACAAACCTATTACTTCATGTGCTAAATCTTCATCCATTTATTCTTCTTATCCTTTGTAATACTTTCAACCCCACATCCGAAATCCTTTACCACCTACTGCACTAATGCAAGGTGAAATCCCTTTGTAGCCTCAATAATAGGATTCCACTAGGGCTGTAAACTTATAGGTGGGTGAAAAATCAAGTGGTTTTGAGCATAAGCCTTAGAAATAACCATTTTTAGACCAACTAGTCCACCTAGACCTTCATAGGCATCCATGGCTACAAATCCAACATCAACAAAATTACAAATAATCTCTAAGCTACCTTTAAACCAAAATGTTTCCTATGTATAAAATGTTATGCTTACTCATGCAATTATAGATTGGATCAAGGTAGGATACCTTTCTAAAAAAAGAATTGATGTAGGAAGTCCCTTTCTAGACTCATGTTCTAGGGCTAATTTGATTCTTCAAGAAATATACAAATCCTGTAACCTACCACCACTTAAGAAATGCAACATCAGATTAAAGCTTATAGACTAATCCATCACTATTTTCTTGAAGTGAATGAAAAATATTATGATTACCATTAGTGGTGTTGACCTTTTGGTGTGTTAAAACCTTAGCAAAAATGAAGAAAATAGAATGTTTATGGTGAATAATGTTTTTGTAGGACATGAACAAGAACTCCACAATGAGATATGAGAACCCAAGGAAATGAGATCTATAGAGAGATGTTGAAATGAAGACTACATGAGCAAGATGAGAGAATGGACAAAAATGAAGGCTACAAATCAAATGAAGATGCTACAAGGACTAGCAAGAAGGCAAATTGATAAGAAAAAGCCTAAGAAGTTAGAGCTCAAAAGTTGAGGAGACGTCTTTTCAAAATAGTAGACATCTATGTTCAACAATAGATGTCTCCCTATAGATGTCCCACTGTAGACATCTCATTTGCTAGGAAATGTCTCTTTTGAATCAAGGCCAATCTTAGTTAGACATCCCAACTTCAAAGTAGACATCCACACAAGCTGGTTGGTAGTTGTTGCATAAATTCCAAGGATTTTTCAGAAACTTTGAGGATATTGGATGTTAAAATCTTGGGAATTATGAAAGTACTATTCACAAAACATCAATCATTATCTATTCTATGCAATTCTATCATTGCTCTTCATTGTAACATCACTTGCTTGATTGTAACTTATACTAAGCTTTAAGTATTAGGACTTGTAAATTTAGTTACATTCTTTTCTTTTTCCTTTCTGTCTTTCTTGTAGCATTGTGGGGTTGATGTGCTTCTTGCAAAAAGGCATCCATATTGAGCTTGTTGAGATATTGTAGGGTTGAGTAGTTTTGTAGTGTTAAAACACTTTGGAGCAAAGCTTAATTTTGTAAAGGTTGTGGGATCCTTGAAACCACATTTTGAGCTTGTTGGGACCTTGTGGGGTTGAGTGGTTTTGTAGTGACAAAACACTCTAGAGTGGAGCTTAGAGCTTGTATAGGGCATGGTGCCCTTCAAACTACATTTTTTTTAAGAAACAAAGTCTAGAGGTGTGCATGGATTCTACCCTTCAAGTGTGGATGTACCCAAATTGGGGAACCACATAAAATTTGGTGTGTTCATGTGGTAGGTGTAATTTCAATCAAGAAACTTATTCAACCCCCTTCTAAGCTCTCAATCCTCAAGTGGTATTAGAGCCTAGTACTCCCAATTTTGTGCTTTAACTTTTAAGAGTGAACTATGGAGGGGACATCCTACACAAAGCCACTAATGTTTTATGGGTTTGATTTTGCTTATTGGAAGGCAAGGATGTAAGGCTTCTTCAAGTCCATGGTATTTGAGGTATGGGAGTCAATCCTTGAAGGCTACACATTGCCTCTTGATAGCACATCAAAAGCTCTCAAGCCACGAAGCAAGTGAATACCTGAAGAAAAAGATAAGTTTATGTATGATTCTAAAGTAAAAATTATTTGTATTGTGCATTGCATAGATGGGTGTAAAAATTATTTATAAGTCTGAATTTAATAGAATAGTTGGGTGTAAAATTGCTAAAGAAGTTTGGGAAACCTTAGAAGCTACCTATGAGTTCAAAACCATAGTCAAAGAATCAAAACTTTTGGTTTTGCAAAGTGAATATGAAAAACTTAAAATGAGGGAAGGTGAAAAGATCAAATATTATTTTTCTAGGATGAATGATCTAGTTGTAGCAATTAGGGGTATAGGTAAGTATTTGCCTGAAAGTGATGTAATCATAAAAATGATTAGAATACTAAAACCTAAATTTAGACCTAAGGTTATAGCTATGGAAGAAATTAAAGATTTTTTGGTTCTAAAATTTGAAGAGCTTCATAGTGCTCTTATTTCTTATGAAATGAATCTCCTAAGTGAAGGAATAATAAAGGAAAATCCTATCACCTTAAAATTAGCATCTAAAGAAAAGGAATTGGCTAAGCAAGCAATGAACAATGAGGAAGAAATAGCTCTTCTATCAAGAAGAGTTCAAAGACTTCTAGCAAGAAAAGGAAGAAGCTTCAATTAACCAGGACCCAACCAATCTAACACCAAAGGTAAAGATAAAGGTAATAATTTTTTAGGAATCTCAACATGCTAGATGAAAATAGACTTGTAGTTCTTATGATGAATGAAGTGCATAAGACATACACTTAACAATGCCACAATAGTAAAATACAAAAAGTGGTCTTTCAACTAGGAGATAAGGTCCTCTACTAGAACCCCACATATGTACTTCAATGAATAAAATTTTAAACATTATGGAAAAGGTTCCTACATTATTCACTCCACGTTCCATTCAAGCACTATAAATATTTAGCACCTTGATTATCTAGACAAGCTAATCTTGTTTAGCACACAACATGTAAAACCTTTTAAAGATTTTCCAATAGCTAAGAACTCCATTGACATTACAATCCAAAATCATACTCATTCCATTTTTCGTATCTCCAACTTTAAATTCAATTGTTAGGGGAATATCCAATTTTTCTAACATCTTGTGAGGGTATGATTTTTCAATTTTTTGTTTTACGTCTTTTTTCATTTTTCCAATTCTTCATATGTTTTCTATTTCTTCAAATTTTTCTGTTTCCTTTTTCTTTTTCTTTCTTTGAGTCATTTTCATTTTTCAAGTCTTTAGTTTAGTTTTATTTAATTTCAATTTTTCTGTTAACATTAATAAGGATTGTCATTTATGTACATGTCAATTTTTTTATTTGGATAGTGTCCTATGTTATCAAGATGATTGGGAAAAGAGTTGTATAAAGTATTGAGATCATGTGATCCATCCCTTGACCTTCTATAAATGAAAGATATTCATCATGAAAGGACTATGGTTCTTCCTACATTAAAACTAAAATTAACTCAAGATCTTTATGCCTTGAGTTAAAGGAGAAGGACTAAGAGAGAATAGAAAAGAGTATGATATCAAGGGGATTTGATGATTTATTACGCTTATTTTATGGGTTTCACTACTTCATATGTTTATTTCATTACTTATTTTTTACTTTTTGATGAAAGCATTTTTTTGAGTAAGTGTTTCCTTGTCATGTTATTGGATAGATATGTTACTAATTCTTGAAGATAGTCCTCTTGTAAGGAAAGCACAAGTTACAAATTAATTAATTCACAAAAGAAAACTAATTTTTGGGGTACCACTAGAAAGGAATTACTAATGCTCGAAGGTAGTTTACTTTATAGAATCCAAAAGGTCTCTTGGACTTGTCCTCTTATGTAACTAGAAAGACATGTTACTCATGCCTAAAGGTACTTATTTCTTGGGACTAGCATTGGCTATAGGGTTGGAAAGATAGGTTACCCATGCCTAAGGATACCCCTCTAACTAATGAGCAAGTTTTCTAAAAATACTTAATGTTTAAGAAATTAAATAATCTTAAATGCTTTCTTATTCTATTTCTTAAGTAGTAAATTTTAATATGGTTGTGATAGTCCTATAGATATAAGTTTTACATGAAGTAATGTGATGTCCTTGAAAAAGATATTGACTTAGTCTAAAATCTAGATGGATAGGTATGATGATCATTTTAATCATATTTGACACAAGGACCTATTGCAGATATCGAAAAGCATATTACATCTTCTTTTTCTACAATCCTTTCTTATTTCATTATTCACCTTATTGCTGCATACAATTATTTATTTGATGATGTTGTTTAGTATGGTATAGGATTATAAAGGTAGTTGTTGTGTGGGGTGTGGCATATACATTGGATTCATATTCAATTTATAATGTGTCTAGAGATACCTTATAATATGATTCTATAAGAGAATTATAGACATAAGCCTACTTTAGGGAGGATTTACTTATATAAATATACACTGCATCCACATGCTTGAACCATTAAGTTATGGTTCCAAGTTAAATTCATTCCTCATTTTTCAACAATCTTCTCATGGACATCAAAGTGTCAAACCCCTATTCTTAGCATTATAGCTTCTCAACATTCGTAAACCTTCAAATAAACTTCATCAATATTTTTTTTATTTATAGACCCCTTTTTAGCTCTCATTTGACCCCTAAATTGCTTCAAAATTTACAAAAATAGGATATAAATTTAAAAGAAGATTTTGAGTTTTCGCTACATTAAGGCATTCTTGTTGATATAATCGAATATGTTGATGCATCCTAGTCAATGCATCCTCATTGATGTAGTATAAAAATACCATATATACACATGTTCATTAGCCAACTTTTTATTATTTTCCTTTAAACACATGGGAAGTTTTTCCATTTTTCTAAGCCCAAAGCCTTCTGTGCATAATATGTTGACTTTTATTCCTCTAGTTTCATCTATTTTCAATTTTGTGAGCTCACAAAATTGTGTTTTATGTCATGGGGGCATCTACACTAAAAGTGCAACACCTCACAATTGAATAGATAAGGTAGTTAAACTCAATTGAAATAATAAAAATTAATAAAAGTTGATTAAGTTAATAGTGCTTAGCTATCTTAGGTCTCCAAAATCATAATAATACAGTTTTTTAGAAGTGATAGAGACACATTTTTTCAATAATTAAGCTAACTAATGGATGATTAAAGGGTACTAATCCTTGTACTCATGCTACTAATGCTAAGCAATAATCATCTATGTGATTGAAGATAACATTGAAGTGAAGTCCTCAAGCAAGTGAACTTTCATAACCAAGGGAGAAGCACCCAAGAGGTGACCAAGGATAGTAACAACAAAAATAAGAAGAATAAGCAAAAAAAGCCATACATACAACCTAACTACCAAGGAAGGAAACCAAGGTAAAATTTATTCAATAAACTTTCACTACAAAAATGAAGCCGTTTAGGAAAGACAAAGTGCTTAGATATAGGTTAATTTTTAAGGTTACACTTATGGAGGATTTCCTAGAGAAGATCTAAGGTAAGGAGGTCTAAAGTACAGTTTTGAAGGAATAAAATTTAGATGATTCTTGGAGTTCACATCCAAGGAGGTTCATATACAGGTGCAGGTATTCCTACTTTGGTACACCATTTTTAATAGTGGGTAATGGTAGCTTGGTAAAACCTATCTTTTCTAGAACAATCACCAAGAAGATGCAACAATAAAGATCGATGATATAATCATTTACTACTTGGTGAAGGCCATAGCGGAGGCATTGGGATTATCCAATGTGGAGGTATTGAACTAGTCTAATGTAGAAATAAAGAAGGAATGGACGCAAAGATGCTATGGGGTTGCCTGTATGGAGTACAATGTTCTAATTGAAACATAGAAGATATACTTTAAGATGGTGGTGTACCATCTTAATTCATTGATATGACCTAGCATGGTAATATTATTTTCTACCAAGGCATGTGTAGCTCTTAGTAGAAAATTTCAAATCAATCTACCTTAGGTAATCATTTTTGAGATTGAGAAAAGGTTCAAAGAGAATGAGAAAGGTAGGAAGACACTTCCTTTTTTTGCTTACTCAATGCAAAATGGAAGAGATTTCTTGCTAAACCAATGACATAATTTGAAGGGCTCTTATTACATCTTAACAAGAAATAATAAAGAAGAAGGTATCATCCAAGTTTCAAGAAAAGGCACCATCACCACCATCACCAAATAAGATACTGTAGGTATGGAAGAATGTCTAAAAGAATGTAGAAAGCAATAGTAGCAACAAGAATATAGTGGTGATGAGCTATCTACTTATCACTTGACTATGAGTCATCTTAATGAGCTTGCAAGAACCATTAACGAGCCGTTCGATGATCTAGAAAATCTGTTCTCCATGTAAATGAACTAAGTTAGTATTCATGATAATTCTACCATAGGGGAGGTTGCGGTATCCCTACTAATTGAACAAATTTCCAAAATTTTGGACAATATCATAGCTTTCTTTGGGGTATTGAAAGAAGGAGAAGTTACCATGGTAGTTATCATGCCACATAAGGGGTAGGAGACAATAACATATGTGATGGTAGATAGAGTAGGAGAAGCATTGAATTTCCTATGGCACCTATGCCTAACACTACTATCATGGTAGACATCAAAGTGTCTATAGGAACCAAATTGATAGAAATGACTGTAGTTCAACACAAAGAAGTAATAAAAGACTAGTGTGTACTAGGTAACTAATATTGGAAATATTCGATATCCCAGAAGATATATTAGCTACCTAGTTAGAATTGGTTAAAAAAAGGAGTAAGATCCTAGTAGTAGAAGTGTAGTTTTAAGAGGCTATGAACATCAATTAATGATTGATAGTTTAGGTTGTAGGACTCAGACCTCTCTTGCCAAAAAATTTCTAAGGGATGAAGCTTTCCAAAAGCTTCAATAGAGATACAACAAGATTAAAGAAGAAAAAGAAAAGATCATTTGGGATGTAGTATTATCAGATGTAATGCATCATAGCATAAATAATGATCTTATTAAGATGTGCTAAGAGAATCATAACTTGACTAAAGAAAATCAATGATTTCTTAAGATAGAGAAGAAAAAGAAAAAAAATGGAGGAATATGTTAAGAATCAATAGGAATAACTTACTAGGATCAACCAAGCTATCAAAATGTTAGCAACTAAAAATCAAAATCTCTTAATCAAGGAGGTTTAGACCATTAAGAAAAAGCTAGCCATCGAGATTACCTTTTGGAAGAATGAGACTCTAAAATATGAAAAGGTAAAAAATCAATACAGAGACCAAGTAGGCATGTTGAAAGAGGTAAATGAAAAGGAGATTTGATTAACTAAGACATAGATGAATGATACCATCCAAATACTTTAGCAACAAGGAGATGTATAGAAATCCATCTTTAATGGGTTGAAAGCATACAATCAAGTAGAGATCCAGATAAAAGAGCTGCAAATAGAAGATATGATGGAATATGTAAAGCTCACCAACTTTTGTTACATAAACTTACTAGTGTTGACTACTAGATAGCGATATTCAGAGTTGGAAATGTAGGTAGCTAACTCATATCTCTTAGATGAGGTTGAGTTGAATCTTCATAAAAAGACTAAGAAAAAGCTAGTAGTGCCTAATGTAGATCTTGAAGTTCTCAAGGTAAGATTTGAAGATCAACTATCTATCATAGAGAACTATGTGAGATGGGTGATGCCCCACTAGAAGTTGCAAAATATTATGCGACCATTCAATATCAAATACAAGAAATCCATAATCTAGTTCATCAATACCAGAGAGTTATTCCTTATTTTTCCTTACCCTTTGGATGTGCCAAGATTGTTGAATCTAGGTGATGCTACTTGGGTTATCAATGATCCTAGAAGTAAGAAGAAGAAGATGAAGAAATTATTGCATGTCTTCCAATTCGTAGAAGCAGTAGCAGGTTAGTCAAGACCATCATTAGGATTAAGGTAGGAGGAGTAGCCACCAAAGCAATAGGAGGTACTACTTCCTAGCACTATCTAGAGAATTTGTTGTGGGCCAATTGATGAGTCATGATTATGTTAGCCTCGATATCAGATATCTGATATCGAGGCTCTGATATTGGATATGCAATATCAGGTCCCAAGAAACGATGTTAGATATCTGATATCATCTCCTTTGTGCTAGCCTTTAAATATAACACTTGGGTGCATGGTTGGGACATAGCTTAGTTTTCAGATTTCAGTTAGCTTTTTCATAGATTGTTGATTTCCAATTTTGTTATTCCTAGTGCATGCCCCCAGTGTGATGTTTGTGATTGTATGACATTCTTATTTGAGTGTGACGTACTTGGACATGTTACATGACTAAAAATAAAGGTCATGATTACTTCCATCATTGCAACATCCACTTAGATCATTATTGATTTTAATTGTTTAATTATTTAATTATTTATTATTTTACTTAGTTAATATCTTCATTTATTGCTCTTTACAATTCCTGTCATTAAGTGGAATGAGTACGATTAATCATGAGCACTTAAGTGTAATTACTTGGTAACCCAGTAGTGTATTGCTTGGCAAACCTAGTGACATACACTTGGCAATTCCAACAGTGGTTATATGAAGTCCAAGGTGTGTGCGGATGATTAGGAATAGACACTCATCGCATGTAGGCTAGTTTAGGTTTTACTTTCCATTGTTTAGTAGTTTAATTAAATTATCTCTTTATTGTCATTAGGAGAAACATAGGATTAGACAACATCATATGTCTCACTTTGGACTAAACCATACGTGACAAAGTTACCACTAATCCAGGTGGGAAGATAGCAAACTATGATCAAAGCATAACAATTTAAATGTACAACTAGTATCATCCATGGAAGTTGATTGGATCATGTGTGAACACTTGTGATTTGTATGGTTGGGCATAGGGGTACCTCATCGCTCATCATTGGAACTGTTATCAGGGATGGTGCTAATTATCTAGATTAGTTATATCATACATGATTGCTGTAAACACATTAATGATATATCTTTCAGAAAATATTAAATCACACACATCATAAACCAACAGAAATGTCTCTTTCATTGGAGAAAACATTCATTGGAGAACTAACAAGATATACGGTGAAGAAAATTGGATGATCAACTTTATGCAGGGGTTTCATATGTTTATGACCATCCTAATGACACTCAAGGACTACATTCACCTAAGACAAACAATCCTAGAGAAGATGAAGTAAGTCTTGGATAAGGGGAGGCCTCAAGGCCTAAGACCTCCTCAAAATATAGAATGGATAAATCAAGGGACCCTAGGGAACACCATATAAGCCATGGAAATCTTGCTAGTTCCTCATATTCCTCTCCTCCTTCAACATCTAGCTTTGATGAAGATGAATGTAGGTATGGAGATAAAGCTCCACTAAAGGGTTAGAATAAAAATAGAAATTGAACCCATAGGAGAAATCAAAGACATCAACATGAACATAGACAAGATCACCATGATCAAACAAATAGAAATAGAAATTTTCATTACAACATGTCTTATGATGATGAATCCTTATTGGCCATTAAAATCCTAATGAAAATCACAAAGGTAGTTAAGATATCTTGCAAGCATTGCAAAGAGAGTCACCTATCAAGGCTTGACATGAATAATATTCCTAAATTTGTAGGAGGCTATTATTCATATTCCATAACATCATATACAACCCTTCCATGATGCTTGTGCCTAGTACAACATTGAAAGGGAGTGGCAAAAGCTTAAGCTCTTTCCTAGGACACTAATTGATAGAGCTGAAGTGTGGTATAGATCGTTGAAGCCAAATTTAATCCAAAGATGGTCCACAATGCTAGAACTCTTAAACAAGAAATACCAAACCTATGTGAGGATGTCCAACCTAAGGAGATAGATCCAAGGATGGAAGCAAGAATAACATGAACCCTTGGACATGGCCTTAAATAGATATTATTCCCTACTAAATAAGTGCCTAGGCCATGGTTTCTTTGAGGAAAGGTAAATTTTCCACATCATAGATGGGCTTCATAATGAAACAAGAGAGACCCTTGTAATGTATGCCCCAGGTGAATTATATGAGCTACAAACTCATCAAATACAAGAACTAATCAAACATGTGAGAAAAGAAGGAGAGATATGCAAATGAAAGAATTTCGAGGAATACTAGTGGGATCCAACTCTTCAATAGAAGGATGTCCATATCTATGGTAAGGATAAAGAGATCGCTCTCGATAAGGTAATCCCACAATGAACCTTACCAATATAAAAGTCTATTAATGAACTTGAAGTAAAGTTTAATAGGATGTCAGAATGGATATATGAAAACATTACAACTCTCATTGAGACAATCGAGGAGAAGATCATGCTAAACAAACCAAGTGATCACAATAAACAAAGGATAGTGAACTAAGAAACCACTAGGAACACTTTTCAGCAAACAAGAAAAATGGTTGAAGAAAGTGCCACTACAAACTCAACCATAGACAAAGATAATGGATGTGACATATGCATATATGAGCATCTAAAGGGTCATTGTTTGGTCTTGTTGCATTTTCATGAGTATTGGACAGGTGCATTAAATCCAAAGTTTGTATAGTAGCACATGCTTGAGAGATTTCCTTTTCTACATGGTAATTATAGACAACCCCACAACCAACCGTACTATCCTAGGAGGACTTATTACTAGCCTCAACACTATCATTAATCATAGTGACAATAACCATAGTTGTGGGGGAGGCCACCACCAAATCAGCCCTATTCTTCCTACTAGCTGAAACTGCATGGATATTATGTTCAACACCCTATTTCTCCAACTAGTTCTACATCCTCTACTTCAAATCATCACTATTACTCTTTGGAGTACCATCAACCCTTGACATCACGTAAAGGATCACCACCTCATGCCTCTTACCATTCATCCTACCCTCAATATTCTCATACTCCACCTCATGACATGCCATTGCCAATGACACAGGAAGGTTCAACACCACAATATCAATAAATGAATGCCACTTGTGCTACGAATGTGCTTAGAAATGCTGATACCAATAGGTTTCCACTAAAAAATTGAAAATGTCCTTTCTTGAGAAAGGTTCGCAAGCAAAAGGAAAACACTCATGGACCTACCACATCATCCAAACTAGCATAATGCCAATCTAGTGTGACACCTTCCTTTTCACAACCAACGTCCCCTGATCATACATAGGGGCCACCATCCATCATTACTCTAATCCCAAGCCTAAACAATAAATCTAACAATGCAGGGAGACAAACAAATCCATGCATACTATATCATGATCAAGGATGCAATTGTGGGCTAGGCATCCACAACATTACCACACCTCATACCCGAACCCACCATACATTTAACAATCAAGTGTGTGACCAATGATTTGTCTACCCAACTATTGCAACACCAAAAGATACCCAGTGGCTTGGAAATGAATAGTTACTAATGTTTTATACATGCATGGATCCTATCTATTTGCTTATTAATCCTTGTCATGACCAAATGTTTAGCCATGGGGGAAACCCTCCATTCTAACCTTCAGAATTAATAGGTGTTTTTAATTTTTTTATTTTATAATTTTTTATCATTTTATTATTTCTTGATACAATTTTTTCTATCCTTTTCAACTTTTTCCATTTTTTTGTTTTCATTTCCTTTGTTAAGTAATCTCACTTGTGAATAAAATAATCATGTAGCCCATTGAGGTGAGGTTTTCTCTATGTTGTTGTGTCATAAGGGACTGATTATTTAGATAGTGAGACCACATCATACATCCACTCATTCCATTGATAAGAGGTTCTTGATCTGATCATAATGATATTATTTTTCATCACCCAACCTAAAAATAAATTCATAATAATTGTGTCTAGGCAGAAGAGTGAAGAACCAAGGGGGAATGTAAAGGGTGTGACATCAAGGGGATTTGTCGATTCTCTTTGGCCACTTCTGTATGTTCTATCATGTTGCTTCGATTGTAAATTCATCCTTGTAGATCTAACAAAAAATGGAAGTAAGAGTCACATAACAAGGTAGTGAATAATTTTTTGAGGATCTCAATAGAATGACACGTACCCATGCCTAAAGGTTGGCAGCTTCTCAGACCATAAAAAAAAGTGCCATAAATAACCTCCTTCCTTGGACAAGATGCCAAGTGATGTTACTCCTTGCAACCATGATTGTCTTATGGTTGTTAGTTGCCAGGATGAAATAATGCGATGTCCTTGAAATGTGGTTTGGACTTGGTTTGAATCTTGGAAAGAAGTGATGTTGATTACTTAATTGTTAATAACACACAAGGATTCATTATGCCTTTGGTAAGACACCTCATATCCTAATTTTCTTAGTCCTTTCTATAGTTCATCTCATCTTACTATTCGTATGATTCTAACTTGTGGTTTTTTGTAGCATAGAATTATTATCTCAAATTGGTGGTTTTCACATGTGTCTTTTGTTGCACAAGTATGCATTGAATTCAACCCCTTTAGTGCCTACAAACATTTTTAGGCATGGTTATCCAAGGGCATCGTAGGCTAGAGCCTACTTTGGGGAGGATCCACTTGTGTAACTTTTGTGACTTGTACTTGTTTGACACAACCACATCATTTGTAACCTTCCAAGTGCATAATTGTTAAAATTTGTAGTTTCCTTTATCATGTAATTGATTTGTTCCATAACATCAATTTAATTCCCCTTTTCTTGCATCTTCCAAAGCTTTTCACGTTGATGACCCCACCTACTAACACTTTTGGTGCCTAAAATTGATTTCCCAGTTACCCTAGAACTTTGAATCTAACCTCAAACCTTCCAACCAATCATAGAGCTTCATTTCTCATGCTCTGTACCCTCATTTAATGCACATTCATGGACCTCGATATTGACTACTTGATATCAGGTCAGCCTCAACATTGAATGCCCGATATTAGGTCTCACAAAACCTATATATATGACCCCCGCAGTGCCCAAACTTCATTCTCATGATTTGCAGCTAGGAGAGTTTTTTAAATTTTCTTTCGCGACTTAGAGCTCTGCACAACCACCTTCTACTTGTAATATTTTTCTCTTTACCACTCTGATTTCCATGCTATTTGGACTTATTTAAACCTAGAGGGTGGGGGGTGTGTGGAGGGTGGAAGAGGGGTGCTTGTGTGGGAAACTTGTGCCAAATTTTCACAATTTGCTATTACCTAGAGGGTATTATGAGGGTAAGAATATTAAAAACCATAAGTGTTATAGTGAAACATCAATCGTGGTAGTGCCAAAAACCTTAATTTTTTCACCCAAGGAACCATAACCATCATAATAAGCCACACATAAGGAAAATGGAACCAATTGCGAAAGGTCATAAAAGAAGATAAACACATTTTGGGATTTTTTTGAAAATTTTTCTAACTTTGCACTTATACAAGCTAAAGTACACAATGAAACTAAGGCCATGATTAAGTTATAAACCTAATAACGATACGTAACAACACCTTAGTAACATTTGATCTTTGATTGATTGCAGATGGTCCCAGAAAGAGGAACATAAAGAGGACCTTCGTAGGGAGTGCCCAAACACCCAAGGGGAGGTAGGGGCCAACAAGGTGAGCATGTGGAACATGAGGAGCAAGAGACCCAATCACTTAGCATCCATCAAGAGGCTCCTATCACTGGGAAACCAGTCCAAAAAGAGGCTGTAGAACCCCAAGTTCCTATGCAAGGACAATGTCTCATGTTGTTTGTGGAATGCCTTGAAGTAATTCAAGAGAAATCCATGTTGACCATGGTCATTGTGGAGATGAACTTTGGCTTGTTCATGGCATTCGCTCCTAAATCCATTCAGATGCAACTCTAGGCATCACCCTTGTGGCCAATTCTTTTAGACATTGGTAAGTGGTATCTTGGAGAAACATATTAATTTTGGCATAACAAAGAGGAAGGTACCACTATAAAAATTTGTGGAGTCAATGTCTCATCATTGGTCAAAGCAATCACAGAAGCTTTGAATTTGCCAAATGAGGGGGCTAAGTTAGCCCATCTGTCTACAAGATTTGACCCTGACACTAGAAAGTTGTGGCTAAAGTAGGCATATGACAAGGATGACCAGATGTATAATGAATTGACTCTAGAAGAGAGGACATACTTCAATATAGGCACATATCATCTCTTCCCAACTAAAGGGCTTAATAGAATTTCAACCTATGTGGCTAGGGGAAGTGCCATCCTAATGGGAAAATACGTAGCCAACCTTTCATAGTTATACTACATAGATATTCAGAGGTGGTTCAAGGAGAAAAGGTAGGAAGCTAATACTTCCATTTCCTTACCTGATCAGAAAGTTGTGCAAATGTGCTAGTATCTTAGGGTACACAAATGATGTTCCTAGGAAGGCTCAGAATGCTTCCTTTGCTGAACTTCTGAAACCTACAACACCAAGGAAAGACCTTGGTGAGAAGTAAGAATTAGAGAAGGAAGTAGAATTGGAAAAAGAAGCAGAATGAAAGCTTGAACTATGCCATGAAACACAAGCTCCACAACTGCCACCACAAGAATATAGGCCAGCAATGAGCCACTTACAGAAAATTTTTAAGATGCTTAGCTGGGGAAGTAGAGAGGAATTAAGCCTCTTCAGAGTCCTAGACAAGGTGCAACCCACCATTTTAGCTAATCCTATAAGAGGATAGGTGTTAATGCAATTAGGAGGAGAAACCTAGTGGTCTAGACAAATCTCTGGTAATGCTGTGTCTTTCCAAGTGATGCTCAAAATGGGAGAAGGTGCCATAGTAGTGGTAATGTAGCATTGGGATGTCGTAGGTGCATTAGAAGTAATAATGGATCATAATAAGAAATCATTCAATGTGCTTATTGTGCCCCTAGTAGATTTGACTTGGATCGAAGTTGCACAAATACTTTTTGGAACTTGAATGACTCCTACGGCACATGAGGATGTGTTAGATCGATTGTTGTAGACAGGGCAAGTGATGACCACCTTGTTTGACATCCCTAGTGATGCCACTATAGCATAGTCAAACCTCATAGCCACCAAAGAAAATTTGGTCATGGTTGAGGTTAGGGAGGAGCATGTGGAAGTGAAAGTGCAATGTTTGCAACAAGAGTTGACCACCTTGAAAGCTGATCTTGCCAAATTTATTACACATGACCAACTAGATTTAAAATAGAGTAGCTAAATAAGTTGATCGAGGAAAATAAAGTTGCCAAGCAAGAAAAGGAGAAGTCAGTTTGGAATGCTTTTGCTGCTAATGCACAATGCCATGCTTACAAGAAGACATTGACTACCACTTAGGAGGAGAATAAATAGCTCACTACAAAGAACTCAAGGTTGACCACCATTGAAAAACAAAAGAATGTTCTAGAAGAAACTGTCCATCAGTTGAGAGAATAATTGATGAGGGTCTACCAGGATATCAATAGATTGACTAGGGAAAATAAAATCCTCTTAATGCAGGAGGTCTGTGCCATTTGAAAAAAGTCCACAATTGAAATAAGCACATTGCAGAATGAGGCCAATAAACATGAGAAGTTGAAAGAACACTTTCATCATTATAGCATCCACTTAGATTATTATTGATTTCAATTGTTTAATTATTTACTATTTTACTTAGTTAATATCTTCATTTATTACTCTTTATGATTCCTATCATTAAGTGGAATGAGTGCGATTAATCATGAGCACTTAAGTATAATTACTTGGTAACCTAGTAGTGTATTGCTTAGCAAACCTAGTGATGTATGCTTGGCAATTCCAATGGTGGTTATACGAAGTCCAAGGCATGTGCAGATGATTAGAAACTGATATTCATCACATGTAGGCTAGTTTAGGTTTTACTTTCCATTATTTAGTAGCTTAAATAAATTTTCTCTTTATTGTCATTAGCAGCAACATAGGATTAGACAACATCATATGCCTTACTTTAGACTAAGCCATATGTGACAAAGTTACCAGTAGTCTAAGTGGGAAGATAGAAAAATACAATCAAAGCATAACAATTTAGAAAAAAACTAGTCCCATCCATGGAATTCGACTGGATCATGCGTGAATGCTTGTGATTCGTATGGTTGGGTGTAGGGGTACCTTGCTGCTCATCACTCATCTTGTACATAATGGTTAGTTCAAATTTTATAATGTGCCAAAATTATTTTTAGGTTCATTGTAAGTACTCAAATAAATTTTTTGTATTATAGCACTCATGTTTTAGTTAATTATATAGATAATTTCATAACTCCCTAATTTTGTAATCAACTTAGTTCTACTTTTGTTTACTTGAGGATGAGTTTTTAGTGAGTTGTGGATGTATGATGAATAATAAATTAGTCATTTGCATTGACGAGTATACATCAATGTGACCTCATTGACACATATGTATTGATGCATTCTTTGATACATCAAAACATATACATTAATGCACTTTCTATCTTTACCTTTATAAATGCATGCCCCCATTGCATTTATGGCATTATTTGGTTATTTCCTTAGCTAGACTTGAAACAATCCAAAGAAATTTTGCATTCCAATATGTGGCCCAATACCCATAGTGTTTACATTATAATTTAATGGAAATTTCAAAAGCAAAAACTATTTCTCATTTTGCCATTGAAAATCCCACCTCAGGGCTTTTTTCCTAGCTTAATTTGAATATTTTTATTGTACAAGGATGTAATTTACAACTTATAAGTTGAAGGTCTCATTCAAGCTAGCTTATAGAGGCCAAAAATGTAAATATGTTGCCAAAATTTTGTAGCAAAAGCCAAAATTTTGGTAGCTTATTGTTGGCGACCATTTGGGATGCGACCACCAACGAGTGTCCTCGAACAGGATTTAGGTGCCTGCTGGTCTCTGGCAACACCAAGGCCCAGATACCTCCAAATAAACTCAGTAGTTAATGTGAGTATGTGTGTATGTTGTTGCAGCGTGCGGTTGTGAGAAATGTAACGATTGTGTTGTGTGTAGACTACAAATGACTTTAAAGAGATTCAACCAACTTTGCCCAGTACTGTGAGTTGTTGAAAATTTTCTATTTTGTTCAACTGCCTAGTCTACGCGGTCCTTATAATACCTACTTGTAACAAATAAAATTTTGCAAAAACATTTGAGCACAACTCCGCAATCTACTCCTAATTTTCCCCAGAGAAAGAGATAGTTCCACAAGAAAACTAGAAATAGAGCAAGATTCGATGGAAATAAGCAGAAAAGAAAAGAAAGCAGATTTGTGTAGACCTCAAATATTTAAACAAGGTAAAATGACACGAGTAAACACTTCGCAATAAAGCTATCCCAAATTCAATATCTACGAATTGTTCAAACTTCCAAGGCTCAAACAAGCAATATCTTCAAGACAATCCTACTATGCTACCAAAAATTGCTGCGTAAACTACCACGTACGAGACTCCATTTTGACTAGATAATAGATGTCAACGATTGCATTCAAACAGAACCTTTAAAAGACTTGACAATTTCTGATTGAAATACCACGGGAATTCACTTTAAAGATAAAAAGAAGCTATTCTGGTCCCATCAAAATACCAAAGATTTTCTGAACCCTCTCGACTACTGAATTGTTCAACGGCGTGACTACAAACAGAGGCTCTCTTACAACAATCCCAATAGCAGTTCCCACACGTTGCACAATAACGAAATTTACTACTAAAATGCTCTTAAGGCTTTTAAACACAAGCGCTTCTATGGCAAAATTTTAATAGAAATTTCTATCGGGCAACAAGAACAATAAGAGCAATCTAAAAATCCCAAAATTACTTGCCAAGGATGATACTATCTAAACCACTAGCTAAACAATTTAAACAAAACAAAAAATAAAATACATAACTCACAGGACCATGACAAAGAGGCTGAAATCTTTATTCTAGCAAGCCATCTTGCAAGCAATCGTCACAACTTCTTCTTTACAAAATGCTCTTCTCCCCAAGACTCAAATTATCTCCAAGTGAGAGCCTAAGTGCTAACTAGTAGCCTTCAAAGTGTGATGTATGAGACCCCAATGTGATGATGTGAGAAGTGATGATCCCCCCCCTTTTCAATGTTCATCCCCCCACCTTTTTATAGGGTTCAAAGGTAGGTAGGGAAGTTATAATTTCAAAAATATCCCAAAAATATCTCAAAATTATCTCACCTAACTTTTCTCCCAAGTAATTGGACTAACCAATTAGAAGATTCATTGCCCAACAAGCTAGGAGAAAGTTATGTAGTTAGGGAGTTAGGAAGTTATGCATAAAATTAGGAGAATTTCATGCTAACATTAATACATACTACAAATGTTTAAAATTTTATAAACATTTTAACATTAATATTACAAATATTTTGTAGGTAGTAACTTATATAATAATATTTAAAAACAATAACGTTTTGAAGTCTTGGGATAATTAAATTAAAAAAAAAGGGTAAGTTTATAACCGGGGCTTCACACTTAGTGTATATGGTATTGTGATTATTTAAAATTTTATTTGATAAACTGCAACTCCGGTTTACCAACATCAGCCCAAAATATCTCTAGACACCTGTCTTGATATGGCTTTGTGTCTTTGTTGCCGCATTCACTGGACTGGTATGCGATACCGAATGCATCGGCGTTGGACATGGCTACTATTTTGGAAGGTAGGTTGCAGGAGGAGTGAACGACATACGGCCTAAAAATTTGAAATAAGTCCTTTGGAAGAAGAACCCTATTTGGCAAGGAAGTAACCTGCACAAATTCTTGGAAGTTACAGGGATGAGCTAAAACCGCGCCTGCCGTTGGATCTAACTTCTTTGCAACCTTTGTTTTCTGCCCTTTGTTCTCTGCCCATGGATTTTTGCAGTGTACTCATAGCCAGACCTTTACGTGGGATCATTTTTGCAAATGTGCACAGGTTCAGATTTGAGGGTTTTGGCATCAGAAACCTTGAAGATCAGTGCATCGGTGGGGGACTTGTTCCAGACTCAGCAGTACCAGATCGCAGCTGCAGCCAGGCAGAGAAGAATTTTTTTTACATGTGGCAGACATCGGCAGGGTCCTCTGATTGTTGCAGTCGCGTGTTGTGTTGGTGCCGCTGTTCATCCACCCACCGCTCATTTCTCTCTCACCGATGTTCCTCCACCCACCCTGCTGTAGGCGCTGGCATCGACTCTGCTTCTCTCGGCACGTTGGCTCGCGCTCAGAATAGCGCTCAGATAGGTGCGTAGACCAACGGTAATGGCCTGTTCATCTCCAGCAACAGCGCTCGTGACGGCAACTGCAGCAGCATTGATGGCAACAACAACGGCGCTCGAGGCAAACGGATGGTCTTCAGCGCAGGTTCTCTCCAGCAGCAACAAGGGTTTCAGGGCACAAATCCAGGTTTTCTGGGTTCCGCTTGTGTTGCCAGCAACTGCGTGAGTGAGGGTTTTGGCATTTTTCGTAACCATTCTCAACGGCTGTGCCAAAATCGCGTTGAAATATTTTCCAGAATGGTATTCCAATGTTTCCACTAAAATCTATTTGACCACTGGCAGCGGATTTTTGCTAATATTTGGAATATCCACAAGCCAGTTTTTGCCCCAAAATTACACCCATAACAATCTCATTCAAACTTTGATTTAAAACCACACCACAAAGTCTTAACAACCGGGCAATTGAACTTTGATATGCCAACAACCTTTGAATATATAAGGTTAGAAGCATGACTTGACTTTTATAAGTTATTGAAAATGAAGCAAGAGGCTTACCAAAATTAAACCCATGAGTTTAGTTTTCAAATCAGGAGTCTTACTGTTCCATGGAATGGCCAAATGTGCCAACATTTCTGCCCCCTTAAAAACTTAAAGAAATTTATGCCTCATTTTGAAACTGAAACATACTAAAATTCTCATTGAATTTTTACATTCAAAAGAAATCTTTTTTGAGGAAAATTCCCATTTAACATAAGGTGTAATGGGACAAAAACCTCATTCCTAAGAAAAATAATAAACTGTACATCATCAAGTCCTTCATGGACTATTCTTGGGATGGAAACTGAATTGTGAGGGTTACCCTAGTGGGAATCCTCATCTCTCTCACCATTTGATAGGAGATTTCTGATGTGATGAAGGTGGTCTTGTTGTTCTCTTGCTTGGTAGAGCTCTCACCTTGATCTACTGGAGCTTTCTCTTTGGCACTTTTCTCATTTTCCTTTTCGGATGAGCTCTTCGGTTCTTCTCCATTAAGTCCTTCATTTTCCTCTTGGGAGACAAAAGCTTCTCCCCATCCCCATGAAGACTCTTCATAGTTTGGTGGCTCTTCTCCTTTTTCTTCTTCTTTGGAACAATCTTGATATCGCCCCCAAACATTGGACTCTATATCCAAACCTCTAGTAAGAAAAGAAAATTCATCGGATAGCCAAGCCATAAAAGGACATTCCTTTGGAGCTCCACAAGATCTAGCCTTTAGATAAGCTTTCAATACATGCTCAGGGCAGCATCCCATCACATATGGAATAAAAGGCTTTTTCATTGCTCTCTCAAACTCCATTAGCTCTCCCTAACCTTCACTACCAAATTTGAATTGAAAGATGATGAAATCTTAAGCAATCTAACCCTCCTTTTATAGGTGCTAAGAATTTTAACTTCCATCCAAGTGTCTTCAACCAAGCTTCCTTCTTTCTAGGCATTCAAACCATTTGTCACAATCCTCACTAAGTGGTGGATGAGTCACCTTCCCCACTTGTCAAACTTGTAGAATTCCACTTGTTTCATTTGTAGGCTTCCACTTGCCCCATTTGAAGGAAAGATAATGTTTCAAATATAAATAAAGCATAATTTAATAAAATAATGGACACTATAATCCTAGTAATATTTACATAATACTATATACATATATTATTTTTGTGTAATGACATCTTCAAGATGTATGCAATTGTCCCAAATAATGTTTTATATGCAAAACATTATATGGAAATTGCAATTCCATGCCATCCAAGGTTGATAATTTGTAAGTATCCTCTGATAATTGCTTTGTAATTTGAAAGGGACCAATCCATGTCGGTGTAAACTTATTTGGTTTCTTCATATTCCATAACAGGACAAGGTCTCCTATCTTGAAAGTTCTTTTCAAAGCCTTTCTATCAAACCATCTTTTAACTTGAGAGGTATTCTGTAACAAATTATCCCTTGCTTTATCTACTTCAGCTTCTCTTTTAATAAGCAAAGTCATGAAACTTCTATCTTTATCAGTCCTTTCACTATATCTTTGTACAAATTCAGAAGCTGAGCTTATAATCTTGTTTGTAATTCTTGCTGGCAAACCATAGACTAAGTTATATGGTGATGTCCCAATAGCTTTCTTGAATCTGATTCGATCTGACCATAATGCGGATTGTAGATAATCAATCCAATTTCCTGGATTCCCATCCATTGATTTCTTGATATAAGCGATAAGCTTCTTATTAGTGGATTCCGCTAAACCATTTCCTTGAGGATAATAATTTGATGAGGAAAATAAGAAAATAGATCTTTCAGATGCCCATCTGATAAACTCTTCGGATTTGAAGGCGGGTCCATTGTCTGACACTAACACTTCGGGTAGACCAAATCTACTTAGAATGTGGTCGTCTAGAAACTTAATCACGTCTGATGCTGAACTTCCTCTTAGAGCCTTTGCTTCAGACCATTTAGTAAAATAATCAGTAGCTGTGAGAATAAACTTGTGTCCAGCTCTTGAAGGAGTAATTGTACCAATAAAATCCAAACCCCATTGCTGAAATGGTCTATCTGCAACTACTGGTTTTAAAGGGGCTCTAGCCCTTTTAATCTTGGGCCCATGAACTTGACATTTATAGCATTTTTGAATCTTTGAACTAATGTCTTGATACATGGAAGGCCAGTAATATCCATATCGAAGTATATGTTGCATAGTTGACTTAGGGGATTCATAAAATAAATTCAAATGATCATGAAATTGTTCCAAAATGAAACTAATTTGATCATTATGAACACATTCCAATAAAACTCCCCGAAAATCCTTTCGATATAATATACCATCTTTAACAACAAATCTTCGTGCTCTTTTGAAGAAAGCTCTCTTTTGACTTGCAGTTAAATTATTTGGGATTTTCCTTGTACTAAGAAATTTGAGAATTTCATCATACCAATTCTCTTCATGGGTGTCAAGTGTACACACTTCATTTTCTCTAGTCATTAACTTAGCTAGTCCCATTCCCTTAATTGTCTTGCATATTTCCAATGAAAATCTGAAACTTTGCAACTTAATAAGCCATTTTCCTCTTTTCAATCCAATCTCATTTTGGGATAGGAATCGCTTGACTGCAGGTTCAATTAGCATAATGTGAACTAATGAACTCTCCAAATAATATTTAAAATGCTGAAGTGCCTTGATGACTGCGAAAGCTTGTTTCTCTAAGTCTGAGTAATTTAACTCTGAACCTTTCAACTGATACCCAAAAAATCCAATTGGTTCATCTTGACCTTCACTATCCTTTTGTGTTAGAACGGCAGCGATAGAATCATTTGAAGCAAAAGAGTATAACCAAAAATCTTCTTTAAGTCTAGGCTTTACCAAATATGGAGCCTCTTGTATAGCCTTTTTGATTTCTGATAAAGCTCTCTCTGATTCTGGTGTTTTCTCTACTTGGACATCCTTTTTTAGCATATGCATCAAAGGTTTGGTAATTTCAGTAAACCCGGGGATGAACTTTTTCACAAAGTTTATCTTCCCAAAGAAAGATCTAAGAGATTTCTTACTTGTGGGATGCTCAATATTCTGTACTGCTTGAATTCAGGAATTGTCTATGACAATTCCTTCTTGACATATCATGTGTCCTAATAAACTTCCAGATTTAACCCCGAAGATACACTTCTTAGGATTTAATGAAATACCAAACTCACGACATCTGTCGAAAACTTGCTGGAGATGATTAATATGATCTTCTTTCTTCTTTGAGAATATCGTAATATCATCCAGATAAACCATCATGAATTTGCCTAATAAATCCTTAAATGCTAAATCCATT
>MNCI01013629.1:453008-536994 GCA_015680685.1 Gnetum montanum
GGTAAGTTTATAACCGGGGCTTCACACTTAGTGTATATGGTATTGTGATTATTTAAAATTTTATTTGATAAACTGCAACTCCGGTTTACCAGCATCGGCCCAAAATATCTCCAGACACCTGTCTTGATATGGCTTTGTGTCTTTGTTGCCGCATTCATCGGATTGGTATGCGATACCGAATGCATCGGCGTTGGACATGGCTACTATTTTGGAAGGTAGGTTGCAGGAAGAGTGAACGAAATACCGCCTAAAAATTTGAAATAAGTCCTTTGGAAGAAGAACCCTGTTTGGCAAGGAAGTAACTTGCACAAATTCTTGGAAGTTACAGGGACGAGCTAAAAACGTGCCTATCGTTGGATCTAACTTCTTTGCAACCTTTATTTTTTGCCCTTTGTTCTCTGCCCATGGGTTTTTGCAGTGTACTCACAGCTAGACCTTTACGTGGGATCATTTTTGCAAATGTGCACAGGTTCAGATTTGAGGGTTTTGGCATCAAAAACCTTGAAGATCAGTGCATCGGTGGGGGACTCGGTCCAGACTCAGCAGTACCAGATCGCAGCTGCGGCCAGGCAGAGAAGAATTTTTTTTTACATGTGGCAGACATCGGTAGGGTCCTCTGATTGTTGCAGTCACGTGTTGTGTTGGTGTCACTGTTGATCCACCTGCCGCTCGTTTCTCTCCCGCTGATGTTCCTCCACCTACCTTGCTGCAGGCACTGGCATCAACTCTACTTCTCTCGGCACGTCGGCTCATGCTCAAAACAGCGCTTAGACAGGTGCGCAGACCAACGGCAATAGCCTGTTCGTCTCCAGCAACAGCGCTTGTGACGACAACTGCAGCGACGTTGATGGCAACAGCAACGGCGCTTGAGGCAAACGGATGGTCTTTAGCGTAGGTTCTCTCCAGCAGCAACAAGGGTTTCAGGGCACAAATCCAGGTTTTCTGGGTTCCGCTTGTGTTGCCAGCAACTGCGTGAGTGAGGGTTTTGGCATTTTTCGTAACCATTCTCAACGGCTGTGCCAAAATCGCGTTGAAATATTTTCCAGAATGGTATTCCAACGTTTCCACTGAAATCTATTTGACCACCGGCAGTGGATTTTTGCTAATATTTGGAATATCCACAAGCTAGTTTTTGCCCCAAAATTACACCCATAACAATCTCATTCAAACTTTGATTTAAAACCACACCACAAAGTCTTAACAACCGGGCAATTGAACTTTGATATGCCAACAACCTTTGAATATATAAGGTTAGAAGCATGACTTGACTTTTATAAGTTATTGAAAATGAAGCAAGAGGCTTACCAAAATTAAACCCATGAGTTTAGTTTTCAAATCAGGAGTCTTACTGTTCCATGGAATGGCTAAATGTGCCAACACTTATATGTTGTGAAAATAGCCTAAATATGCTACCAACATTGATAGGAAAAGCTCTATATGTTGGAGGTTTCTAAGCTGAAAATTTGGGTGGTCGAACTGTTAATTACGTTGGCATAATAATGCCCAAAATGACAATTACACTAGCTTATATGTTGATAGAAAATGCCAATTACGCTAGATTTAAGCCAAAGTTCATATATAATGGCATACATGCTAATAAAAAATTTTAATTATGCTAAATTTTTTGGACAAAAGAAAAATTATGCTAGCATGCATACATTGTAGATTACGCTCATTAGAATTATCTAACATGATGCAGTAATCAGTAGTGTGAAATCAGTAATGCCTTAGTCTATTTAAACCAACATCATGCACCTAGTTGGGACTTTTAAAATTTTGAGCAGTCAAGCTAAACTAGAGACATTTAGAGTAGTGTAGATTTCAAGATTTTGTAACTACCACAACCTTTCATTTAGCATGAACAACCGTGAGAAAGAAAATGAATGGCAGACAAAGTTCTAGGGTAGATCATCTAAGACATTCAAGCTTGAATCCAGTTGTAGAGCATAGCTTGCATTGAATTCCAAGGATGTCTTTTAGGTTGGGATTTTAAAGCCTAGAACTTTTATTTTCTAAACTATTTCATTAAAATTTCTTATGTTTAATATAGAGTTACAACATATTTGTGTGGCAATTATTACACTTTATTTATTTCTTTGCCATTAAGTTATTTACACCAGGAATTTCTCCTTTGCACACATCTTCTTTTAACACCACAGATCCACTAAATCTTTAAGTGATATGCTAGGCCATTTGAGGTGCTTCAAATCCTCTTTTGAGGCCTATTTGGATCTAGGGATAAACTATTGTGACATTGAAATTTTTGGCCCTCTAGCACTGAAATTTTGAACCCTTATAGTTTTTTTGGCACTAGAAGGAAGGCCTTTGCCTAAATTCTTGGTCATAAGCTAGCATATTAGATAGCATATTTGTAGTTTTCCTTCCATTTCTATTATATATATGCTAGCTTAATTATTAGCATATTTATAGTTTTTTATCTATTTTTGCTATTTAAGTTAGCTTAATTACCAATTTTGTAGTTAGCTTATTTCAAGCCAGCTTAATTATGCTTAGCAAATTTATAAAAAAAAAAAAATATTTTTTTCCGAGGTAGTTCTAGCTTATATGTTGTAATAGTTTTGGCTTATATGCTGAGGTAGTTCCAACTTATATGTTGAAGTTGTTGCAATTATGGAAGCCAAAAGCTTTATAAGTTGAAAACTCACATAAGCTAAACACTCACATAAGTTGAAGCTTTATAAGCTGAAAACTCACATAAGCTAAAGCTTTATAAGCTAAAAATGTTTACGCTCAAGGTTTTAACCTTCATTAAAATGTTAGTAGCTTGGTCCAAAGCTCACCTAATGTGTTAGCCTCATATGATTTATGCCTTTTCAATGTTCAATGGTTCTACCACACAACATAGCATGCATGACCTCTAGCCAATACTCCATCTATATATATGATCCTAAGGATCCTACTATAGTGGAGCACAAACAATCTCTTGGAAAACTAGGATTAGATCCATCCTACATGATTATTAATGAAGAATGTCATAACTTTATTTGTGCTAAGATATAAGCTAGTCTTTTCATTCCATGCATGAAGTTAGAGTGCAAACATCAATTTGAGATCATTCACCAAAATGGGAAGGAGTATGTTCCTTTCCCCTTATGATCATATTAAGATAATAGAATTTCATACCTGCATGCTAGCACAGCTTGTAGTGTTAGAGGAGGTGAGTGAGAAGACTAGTTTAGAAAAAAGCTAGGAGGACCAAGATGAATTCATAGTAGAACATGAACCAAACATGTTCATAGAAAGCTTGTTTCAATAGTCAGCTTCACAAGCAACTGCCCCTAACTCTACATCCCTAATGTCCTCTGTAAGTGAAGCCCCTCAGTCTACTCTTTTTCTCTCTATGATGTTCACTTTAACACATGTTATAGCAATGCACCAGTCCTAGTTAATAGCCCACTCCATATCCCTATTTTTTATGATTTCTTTTGCAACTCAAGCCTATTCTATGTAGCCATTGTTGGTGGTATCCTTCACACCATCTTCTTTCTCCATCCTAGCTAGCCCCTCCTTAGGATTCTAAGCATTGCAAGCCTCTCATACATCCTTTGTCTCCTTCATCCCTTAGATTCCAATGCAAACCTCATTTTCTTTGTGAAACATCATAAAGAAAGCTCATGTTACAACTTGTGAACCTCACTATTGAACCCAAGGTTAGAATTTTAATGTAAAATGTGAACAATTTCACATACTTTAACTTTTGGGGCTGAAAAAATGCCTCATAGGTTGTTGTAGCCTCACTTCCCAAGTGGAAAGAGTCCTACTATGTCTATATTTTGGTTTGAAAAGGTCAAAAGTATCTTTTGAATTGCCCAAATTGGCATTTTCATGGGTTTTATGGGGGGTATAGCCATTACTACGTTGAAAGCACACATGTCTAGTGTTGGGGGGTTTGACTTTCATCCTCCCAACTATGGCTAGCGTAGTCATCATAATGTTACCATTGTTACACTAGGCTAGCATTAGAGTGGTTTGGGTTTCTATTTTTCATTAAAATTTTAGCGTTGCCCCAACAACTCCAGTGTTGCTACCAAAGGACCAATGTGGGTGGAAGAAGCTAGCGTAGTTGAAAAGTCTATTTGCTATTAATGGTAACTAGCATGGTTTTGATGCCTTGGGGGTATCAATACTTACCACAAATAGAAAATATGCTGGAATTGAAAGCCTACCACACCTGAATGTGATGCCAATTTGTCAGTGATCATAGTAGAAATTTGTAACCAAAAATCAGTGGCCATCTATCCTATAAAAATCCATTTGCAACACTTTGAAGAGGTTCATCCACTTTTGAATTTTTTGGCATTGAGGAAAGCTTTTGGTAATTATTAAACATGAGAACCTTTAACAACCCCAAGTACTTATGACCTTTGAGGATTGTATGAGATTTTTAAAGCAATGTACAACTACTTGGGAACAAAGACTCTCAACATAGTAAACCCTTTGCCATAAAAATTATTCACACATCTTACCCCCCTATAATCAATGCTGAAAATTTGGACAAGAAACCAACAAGAAGTTTTAGGGTTGGAAGTTGGGAAGTACCTAGACCATGGAGCTAACCATAGAGTGAAAATTATTGGCTTCAATAGGCTTTGAACTTCATCAGTGCAAACTTTTCATGCATTCAGGCACATCAGTTGTACATAGTTTGAACTATTTACTTTTAATGCTTTTATTATAATAAAGTTTGTAATTCGTTCATTGTGCAAGTCATTATAATTTCATTCTATGCATTATTTTGTTTCATTTTAGATCTATAGTATTTTTACAATCTATTTATCTCGTTCACATTCTTTAAGTCCTTGGATGATTGACAAGATTGCTTAGGGTGCCTTGGATCCTCTTTCTTGAATGCCCTTGGGATCCAAGGTTAAACTATTTCATTTGGACTTTTCCATTTTTCAATAACCAAATTTGTTAGGTGCAACAGTTTTTGGTGCTAGAAGGAGGACTTCTATTCAACTTCTTCATCCAATCCTATTTTAACACTTTCACAAGCATTTTTGATAATTCAAAAATCTTAACTTTACATTAAAATCATTTAAAATTTATTATCAAAAAACCTATAAAAGAAACCAATGTTGCCATCCATCTTCTTGCCACCAAAGCCAAACTTTGTGGTTGCAGGTTATTTGTATTTTTGAAAAATTTTCACAGCAGTTGATGTACTTTTCAAGGCTAGCATGGTTGTCAGTCAAAACTACCTTTGTGTATTTCAAAGACAAGCATTTTCCTATCATAACCACTCAAACCCCCCCCACTGTAAAATTTTTCAAAAAAGCCAACATTGGTCCTTTTTGAAACATAAACGTAACCTTTAAAAAAATCCAAATTTTACACATTGTTTTTTCAAAATGAACATTACTTTAGCTAAGAAGGGGAACCCCAACATAGTGCAAGTGGGTGAGATAATTGTTAATATCCTACCCCCTTTCCCTTTCCTCTAGCATAGCTATTGTTGCTAAAGCCAACATAGTTGGCTTTTCCAACATCAAAACTACTATATTTTTCTCAAGTGCAAGGCATACCCCTATCACTACAACTTGCACTACACTTGCAATTGTAGTTTACAACATTTTAAAGTCATATCCTTCTTGCACCTTAGACAATATCGCTTGCTGGAATTTTTATTTAACTAATCAATTATAAAATTTATTAAACAAAATTTAATCCTTTGATAATGTCTTTCAGCTAGTCAACTATCTTGCCCCTTAACTTGATTGATATGGCATCCAACCAAGATGCTATAAGGCTTTATGACAGGAATGACCCTACCATGGCTGAGCATAGGCAATTGCTTAGACTAAGGGGGAAAAGCCCAAATTTTGCTGACATAAATGAAGATTACTATAATTTCATTTGTGTGGGCCTTCTCATTCTATGAATGAAGGCTGAGGCTAAATGCAAATATGAGCTATTCACCAAAATGAAAAGGAGTACATACCTTCCTCCTACGATAAAATACCATTAAATGATAGTCATACATGCATCCTATCTCAACTAATTGAGATGGATGAGTAAAGCCAGAAGCTTAGTTTTTCAAGTCAACATGAGAAGCATGATGAATTCAATGCTGAGCCCAAAGCTACAACTTCATATGGAGCCTCTTCCAACACTTGACTTCCCAGACCACTACACCTACTTTGACCTTACCTATCTCTTCTATGGGGGAGGTGCCTCAACCCTCATCTCCTATGTACCTTATCATGTTTGGGTTGACACCTATCATAATGGTTCACTAGGCATAATATGTGCTCCAAAAAATCTCCTTGTCTTCCTCTATGTACTTCTCCACATAGCCTTGGTTTGCATGGCCTTCACTAATGGTCTTTACCACCGCTTACCCCTTTTCCATACTAGTGGATCTCATAGTGGGACCCCAAGTAATCCAAGGGTCACACACATTATTTGTCCCCTTCATTTCCCAAACACCAACATAAATCTCCTTTTAATTATTCTCCACAACAATGATGACCTAGCCTCTCCCTTTTGTACCATAGCCCATTGCGAGGCCATAGGCCTCTCAACTCATACCTCAATCATTTGTACAAATACCACAATCCAGAAGAATGCCTCAAGGTCTAGATTAGGCCTTTCAAATGATCCAAGAATTGATGGAAGAGTTATGAAAGCTTAAAGCTTTGACTACCTAAATAGTGAAAATAATGAAGTTCTATTAGGATGATCTTATCAATCTTGTTATCCCATAGATAACTCTTTTCCCTAACATTCTCATACCTCAATTCTCTAAGTAGAACGATGAGGGTGACCCCAATGTTCATTTTATTACTTGCCATTCCAAGTATTTGCTATTGCAAGCTTGGCTACATATCATAATATGGATCTTTCCTATGTCCTTTATTGGAAAAGCCTTGGACTAGTATTGTGCATTACTAAGAGGATCTATATCCTCACTTGAGGATTAATATCATAGTTTGTTAACCATTTCAAGTATAACTTGAATCTTGACACAACTCTTGACCAACTAATTAAGGTCAAGTAGGGACATCTTGAGCTCCTACAAAAATTGATACAACAATGGAATGCTCTTCTTAATGATATCTAAGAACCCATAGCCAAGGTCCACCTTCTCACTATATTCAAGGAGGTGGTTAATGACTTTGTTAAGTCTAAACTTTAGTACCTAGATCCATGGTCACTTAGTCAAGCCTTTTCAAAAGCCAAGAACATAGAAGATGCCACTGAGGCCAGCCATGACCCTAGCTATGTGGTGTATGAAAATCAACATACATGGAAGGATAAGGATAAGGGTAGGTAGAAGAATGTAGCTATGTCCAAAGAAACCAAAACCACATGAGGGACTAAAATGAACCAACCCAAGGCCCCTACCACTAATAACCAACAATTAACATCTGAGGCCTTTACATTAAGCAACACAAGGTCTAATTTCAAAAGAAAACATTTGTCTAAGTACACTAAGTTACCAATGAAATCATATGAACTCCTGGACTATTTGCTAAAGAGTGGGAGAATCTAACATAAAAAAATAATCAAGAATACTTGCAAGAGACATGACTGACTATGTGAAATCAGAAAGAACCCCACTCTAGCAACCAAGGATGATCCACTAGTACCTAAGTACTTGAAACTTAACTGTTACTACCACTATTATCAATTGTCAAGTCATGATATCAACTTTTGCTTAGCCCTCAAGGATGATTTATAAAAGATGATAGATAACAGGGAGTTGGTCCTTGATGCCTCCAACCTAGTTAGGCCATAGAACCAATCCATGTAGGTCTACAAGGACCCATTGAATGCAAATAATAGTTCATATACCATAGTGGAATTTAATCTGGGCAACAATATAAGACCTACACAAGAGCCATTTGTGAGTTAGGTATCTCCTCACAACGAAATGGGTCTTTCAATTTTGACTAGTTCAAGGACCCCCTTTGTTGTAAGGGTACCATCATCAATGCCTTTGAAGAAGCCTTTCATGATTAGTGTTCCCTCTCTTGCTACAACCAAATCAATGACAACAACCAAACAAAATTCTCTTGTGATGGCTAACATGACCACTTTTGCACAATACAACAACAGTAAGAAAGAACCAAGTAAATAATGCAAGAAGTTTGAAAAAAAGCCTAAGAATAAAGACAAAAAAAGGTGAAGGCATGGAAGGAGGTGGACTCACCGAAGCCCACCCCTATTACATCCATTTCCATGAGCTCTAACACTCAAGCCAGTTCAACTAGTCAAACATGGGAGGACCCCAAGTAACAAGGGAAGGGGAAAGAGGCCAAATCACAACTGTTGAAACATGAAGTTTGCATCCTAGAGTGTATGGAGGAAGTCAAAGCCAACAAGAATGAAAAATCAATGACCAATGATAAGAACTTCTTTAATGCAATGGAAGAGGTCAAATAGTCACTAAAACAAAAGAACACTTCCCTTAGTCTATATGACTTGGTAGTGACTTCTATCGCACACTGTAAGGCACTAGTGAAAATGTTAACTTTTATTCCTATTAGTGAGGACATCCTTGCTAGTGAAGAGTCCATCCATGTAGTAATGGTACCACCTTCATTGAAGGAAGAAATGAAGTGAATGGCATTGGTGTTTCATGATAGTGAAGTCAAGATCAACTCCCAGGATGATGAGATAACCAAGGCTCTCTCTTCATAACGATAAGAGTAGGGTAATACACGGTACATAGCATGCATGTGGATGATGGGATGGCCACCAGCATAATATCCTATATCATTGTCAATTGTTTAAGCCTAATGGAACACATACAATACATCTTAACTTCTATCCTTAAATCCTTTAATGGATCTTGTGTTGCCATAAAGGGTTTCATTTCTTTGGACTTTGTGGTAGGGAAGAAATTCCCCACAATAGCCAGTTTCTTAATGGTGAAAGAGACACTAGGATTTAACCTTATTGGGGAGGCATTGGCTAGCTTAGTTACAAGCTGTTTCCTTATCCATCCACCAAGAAATTCACCTACCTTATGAGGAAGGTGAAATAATTATTCATGGTGATAGTGTGGTTACCTTGGTAGTCAACAACATTGACATAGAATAAGAATACAAAGTGGAGTTTTAGGAAGAAACTCCTATTGTTAATCATGAAGTTAAGAAGATCACTAGGGACAAAGGGCCAAATCAACAACAATGGGATCATGGATGCATCCAAATGCTCAGACTAGCCACAACCACCAACATCATCAATAAAAGATATAAATAACAAATACATAACCAACTAATGGTGCTAAGGTGCAACTAGAGGGGGTTGAGGAGCATCTCCAACATCATCACCAGTAGGGTTGCCATTGTCACCTTGTACTTATAACATAGTAACATAAGTTTAATTAGTAATAAACAAAATATGAAACAAAATTAAATAAGTTAAACTAAAATAAAACATGCTAAAATAAAATAAAATAAGCAAAATTGGGATGGTTTAGGTGCAACATCCTCAATGGAAAAGCTCCAAAGGCCAACCTCTAGATGATGGAGGATTTGGTCCTTGGTCATGTAGGCCCAATCCACCTTCCCAAGATTAACACTTGTCAGGATGTTACTCTTGTCAATATTGGACCATGTGGGTGGCTTTCACAAAAATGTAGTGGTAGTTACCCCCTTAGAAGCAGTAGAGACTTGAGAAGTTGGAGAATCAACCATTGTCAAAGAGCTTTCAAATAGTTTAAAGACACTCTCTTCTTGGATCCTCTTAATGAATAGCTCCAACTTGCATTGTTCAATGGACTCCTCTTGTAACCACTTAAGATAGGCTTTCCATTATAACTTTTACTTTTTATTATGGTCTTTTTGTGCCCAGCCACACTCAAGGACCCAAGCACAATAATCTCTCCACTCCCTAGCTTTGTGTACCAGTAAATCCATCTATAGCCTTTGCTCTGCAACCTCCTTGGCAAGAGGTACCTTGCTATGGATGGTGTTCCCATACCAGGCCCATGTTATCTTCTTGGTTTGCAAGGAGTTACTATTAGCCACTTGGGCTTTTACGAACTCCTTATGATTCTAGAGATCTTTAATTACCTTAGCCTATCTCTTAGTCTTTCTTTCCAATGCCACAACTTGTTCCCATAGGAACTTGTTTGAACGTTGGCTCTCCCATGAAGTTTTAGTACATGAAAGTGCACATCCAATGGAACTTTCATATAACTCCCATGGAACATTCTCTATTGAAACACCATCAAGAAAATACATGTTGCAACCTTTTTGGCCCTGTAAGCTTTACCTCTACATTTGAGGCTAGATTCTCATTATAAAATTGTGAGGTTTGTAATCCACGAGATGCAATCTCATATACTTGAACTTTTGAGGCTGAAAAATATCTCATAAGTTATTGTAGCCTCACTTCCTAAGTGGAAAAATTCATACCATGTTTATATTTGGGCTTGGGAAGGTTGAAAATGCCTTGGTAATTGTGAAATTTGGCATTTTCATGGGTTTTTTGGGGGTATAGCCTCATCTACGCTGGAAACACCTATACCTCGCATTGATGATGTTGGGTTTTTATTTTCCTAGTAGAACCCAACATAGTTGCCACAAAACCTAGTGTGGATGCCCCAAGGCCAACGTTGGATTGGTTGGGATTTTTATTTTTCAACAATTCCAATGTTTCTTCAACAATTCTAGCATGGATGCCACAAAGCCAACATAGTTGGGTGAAGTTAGCATGGTATGCCAAAAGTCCATTTACTATTTTTGATATCCATCATGGTTTTGGTGGTTTGGGTGTATCAAAGCTTATCATAAATGGACAACTACATTGGAGTTGATAACCTACCACACTTGCAAATTGTATCAATCTATCAGCAATCATTGTAGAAATTTATAGCCAAAAAGAAAATGACAACCTATGGCCTATAAATAAAGATTTTGAACACATTGAATAGGTTTTGGGGAGGATTGGAAAGCCTTGATAACATTGAGCACTTGTAACCATTGGCATTTGCAAGACTTTTGGAAAAATTGGCAATTGGTTAAGCATTGCAGGCTCTTGGTGCATTGCTTAGTAGCAAAAAGTCAAGCAAATACCTTACCCCCTTGGCAACCAACATTGCACATACCTTACCCTCCTTGGCAACCAATGTTTCACACACCTTACCCCTCTTGGCAACCAACATTGCACAAACCTTATCCCCCATTGGCAACCAACAATGCACATACCTTATCTCGTCCTTTGGTAACCAACATTGTACAAAACTTAACCCCCTTGGAAATCAATGTTGCACATACCTTATCCTCTTTGCAACCAATGCTATGATAACCTTAACTCCCTATTCATCAATGCTACAAATCTGAGCAAAAAGCCCCCAAGGAGTTTTGACGATTGAAGTTGGGAAGAACTTGAATCATGAGGTTGACTACAAATCATAACTTGTTGGCTTCAACAGGCTTCAAGCTTCATCCAAGTAACTCCATGTGCATCTAGGCATACACATTGTACACATTCTTGAACTCTTTAGTTTCAATATTTTATTATTGTAATAAATCCTGCAATTCATTTGTTGTGTAAATTTATTATGATTTTATTTTGAGCATTCATTTTTAGATTAGATCTGCATTATTTTTAAAATTTATTTACCTCTATTAACACTCCCTAAGTCCTTGGGTGATAGACAATGAAACACTACGAAATTTCATGTTGCAACCTTCACTTACCAACTTGGGGCAAGGTTTCATTGTAAATATGAGATATTTAGTCCTTGCGCTACAATCTTTCATACTTTAACTTTCTGAGGCTAAAAAATGCTTGAAAAGTTATTATTTCCTTGCTTCCAAAGTAGAAAAGGGTACCCCATGTCCATATTAGGGTTTGGGAAGGCTATAAATGCCTTTGGAATTGCTAAAAATGACATTTTCATGGGTTTTTATAGGGGTATAGCCCCAACTACGATGGAGCTATTTTCATTAGTCACTGTAACTACATTTTCAATAGTCACTGTAACTACACTTTTAGTATTCATAGGAGCTAGCATAGTCACCACCAAGAGCTAGTAGAAGTGCAACATTGGGATTGTTGAAATTTCCATTTTTCTAACAACAGTCAACAACAACTAGTGTAGATAGCATTCTTCACCAAGCAGGACACTTCCCAATGGATTCCATCCTTTATGCAGTTTTCATTCATCTTTCCATTTTTTAGCAATTTCTCCCATTTCTAACACCTTCAGTGTAGTCCACCATAGCTAGTGTAGTAATAATAGTGCCAACATAGTTACAAAAGTTCATTTACTATTTATAGTAAATGGATGGGTTTTGCGATTATAGCCCATTCTAGACTTACTATAAATAGAAACTACATTGACAGTAGATGACCGTTGATCACTACTAGTGTAGTGAAAGCACTACTTGTGTAGTTACAAAATTTAGTTTTCTATTTATGGTAAATGGATGGGTTTTGTGGATGTTGTCCATTTTAAACTTTCCACAAATAGCAACTATGGTAACAGTAGATGACCATTGCAAATCCACAATCAACACCAATTTGTTAGCAATCAATGGCAATCAATGATAGTTCCAAAATGGTAATCCTAACTCTATAAATACCCAATGTTAATAGCATACAATAGTTCCAACAATTTTTCATCTTCCAACACTTTTTGTGATTCTGAACTCTTGGCATTTTGAGCATTCTTGGCATTACAATGCTCTTGGGCACTCTAAGCACTTAACATTGGCACAACTATTGATAGTAATACCATTTTTTCATTTTCAGTAATCACTGCCATCATCCATCAAATCTGTTTGTAATGCAACTACATTTTTAGTAGTAGAAATTGGCACTATGTTGGGTGTAGATACCTCCATGGAATTGCCATGACACCAAAAGTGTAAATCCAATCCCATTCCCACGTTGCAAATCTAGTGGAAACTAACAAAAAGTTATAGTAAGTTGAAACTAGGAAGAAATCATATCATGGAGGTAGCCTTCTCCAATGGACTTCAAGTCTCAACAAGCAACTTCCTGTGCCCTTGGCACAAACCCCTACATTGTGAATCTAATTATTTTATATTTTTTTATAAATTTGGTTGTTCATGCTATGCAAGTTTTGGTTTCTATTTCTATTTTTGCACTTATTTTTGTACCTGCATTTTCATTTCTATTTCCATTTCCAATAGGCCATTTCTATTTATGTTTTCATTTTCAATAGGCAATTTCTATCTACATTTCTGGTTATGTTGATAATTTCAAAACCATTTTCATTTTATGTTCTATAAGTCCTTGGGTGTTCAGCAAGATCGTCTAGGGTACCCTGAGTCTCATTTTCTGGAGGCCCTTGGGATTTGGGGTTAAGATTGTTCCAGTGCTTGGATCTTTCAATTTTTTTGTTTCAATAATTAAGGTTTCTAACACTAATAGATTTTTTATTCTAGAAGAAGGGCCTCCACTTAAATTCTTCGCCACAAACCCATTTTAGCCATTTATGTCCTTTCATCATAACTAAAAAACCAGTGTTGCCTATCTCACCTTCTGCCATAAGCCTTGGTGTGGTAGTAGAAATAGAGTTGAGATTTGTTGTAGATTTTTGCATATTTCTTGTCTACTACAACACCCATTCTATTTTCTTTCATTCCATTTTTTTTTCATTCCATTTTACATCTTTCCATTTTGTGTACTTCCTATTGTGATGTCCCTTGTCCATCTAGTAAGTAAACCTCTTTTCCATTTTCCATTTTCACCATTTAGTAGCCCTGCCTTTGTATTTTTGGTCTATCATATTAGTATAATTTCCTACTTACTATGTTTTTTTTTTCCAAAAATAGTAAAAACCAAAAAAACTTAATTTTTAACATGTTGTTTCAATAGTCAACCAAGTTGCCTTAAAACTATACCAACAACAGGTCAGATCAATAGCACATAAGGGTTTATGACCCCAAAGACCTAGCTATTATGGAATGTAGGAAATCCCTAAGACTTAGGGGCAAAAGTCCTAGTTTCACCATAATAAATAAAGAGCACTATAACTTCATTTGCACTGAGATCTAGGTTGGCATGTTGATCCCACGATCAGAAGTAGAAGCCAAAAGGGAGTTCGAGCTCATCCATTACAATGGAAAAGAGTATATTCCCTTTCCCTATGACCAAATACCTCTTAATGACATCTATGCTATCATCTTAGCCCTCCTCATTGAGGTTGACAAAGACAATTGGAAGGCTACCTCTAATGGACAACTAGAGGAGGAAGATGAATTTGGGATAGAGTCTAAGCCTGAAAATCTTTTGAAGAAACTTTTCCAACAAGGGATTCTCAAGGCCACAGTGCCCACCTCTACCCTCTTCACCTCTTCTTTTAGACACATCCCACCTCCTTTTTCCTTACTGTACCTAACCATGTGCGGGCCCACTCTAGTCATTGTAGGACACCAAGCACAATCGATGCGATACTTGATCTTCTTCCATCTCTACATGCTCCTTTCCACCTAGCCTAGGTTAGTACGACCAAAGTTAGTGGTGGCTACCACTAACCTATTGATCAATCATGTGGTATCCACCATGGAACCTTAAGTAACTTAGGGGTCACACACCCCCTTTGTTATGCTTGTTCCCCATATACTAGCATAAATGTCGTTCTTCTTATTTAGCCCATAGACCATAGCTATGGCACAAGCTATCCCTTTTGTCTTATAACCAATAGTAAGATCATAGGCATTGCAACTCATGCCTCAACCCTTTATTCAAATCCCACAGCTAATAGGGGTACCACAAGAACTAGATCAAGCTTTCTAGATGATCTAGGAATTGATAGGAGAGTTAAGGAAACTCAAAGCCTCAACTTGCTAGACTGTAAAGATAATGGACTTCTACCAAGAAGATCCCATTCGTCCTATAGTCCTATAGCTGACTCTTCCTCTTGGTGTCTCTGTGCCACAATTCACCAAATACAATGATGAATGTGATCTAAATGCTCACTTGATTACCTTCCACTCCAAGTGCTTGCTGCTATATGCATGGCCACATACTGTTATGTGAATCCTTCCTATGTCCTTAGTGAGAAAAGCACTTGATTGGTACCATGCCTTGCAAAGAGGATCTGTCTCCTCTTTGGATGAATTAATTTTTCCATTCATTACCCCTTTCAAGTATAACTTGAAACCTAATACCACACTTGACCAACTGATGAAAGTCAAGCAAGGATCCCTTTAGCTAGTGTAGAAGTTCATCCAATGATGGAACACTCAATTTAACGAGATAGCAAAAATGCATTTATTAGTTGCCTTCAAGGGGGTAGTTAATGACTTCATAAAGTTGAAATTATATTACCTTGATTCATGATCTCTTAGTCAAGCCTTTTTCCAACTAAAAATATAGAAGATGTCGTAGAAGCTAGCCATGATCCTACCTACATGGTATATAATAATCAACATGCATGTTAAGACAAAGAGAAGGGTAGGCAAAATAATGTAGTAGTAGAAGCTGTAACTAAGGAGAGCAAATTAACTAACCAAGGGCCAAAGACTAACCAACCCAAGGCCCCTACTACCAACAATGATAGCCAACCTTCAACCTCTAGGGCCACTATATCGACCATGTCTAGGCCTAACTTCATGTAGAAAGACTAGTCAAAGTATACTAAGTTACCTCTCAAGCCATTTGAGCTTCTAAACTAACTATTGAAGAGTAGTAGGATCTAGTACAAACAAATGATTGAGACTGCCCATAAAAGGCATGATATGTTATGGAAAATAGTGAAAGACCCCACTTGAGCAACTAAGGATGACCATTCAATGCCAAAATACTTTAAGCTCAACCACTTTTGCCATTATCATTAGTTGCTGGGTCATGATACTAATTTTTGTCTTATGCTTAAAGAAAACCTACAAAAGATGATCGATAGGGGAGAACTAGTATTAGATACTTTGAACCTAGTTAGGCCATAGAACTAGTTGATGCACGTATACAAGGACTTGCTAAATGCCAACAACAATTCATACCTTATATCAACATTCAACATTGATGACAATTAGATGCCTGTGAGGGAGCCCTTTATGATTTGTGTACTCCCTTGCAATGAAAGGGGCTCTTTAGCTTTTGCTATCTCAAGATCCCCATTTGTTGTAAGGGTACCATCATGAATGCCTCCTAAGAATCCTTTTATCATTAGGGTGCCCTAGTCCGCTACAACACAACCTACCCCAACAATAGAATAACAACCCCCAATGGTGGCCAATGCAACATCTTCTTCCTTGTAATCAATTAGGAATAATAAGAAATTCCCAACCAAACAACAGAAGAAGGCTATGAAGAAAGCCAAGAATAATATTGATAAGCAAATCAAATTAGGGAAAGAAGTGGGCTTGCCAAAGCCCACTCCCATTTCATCTATTCCCATGACTTCTATAGCCCAGGATGCTTCAACAAGTAAACCACAGGAAGATCCAAAACCTGAAGAATAAAAGAGAGAGTCTAGGATACAAGAAAAACCCAAGCATGAAGTTTGTATTTTGGGGCTTATGGAGGAAGTTAGGAACAACAAATCAACAATTAATAACAAAAAATTCCTTAATGTGATGGAACATGTTAAGCAATTTCTCAAATAAAAGAACACAACCTTGAGCTTGTATGACCTGGTCATAACTTCTATAGTCCACCATGAGGTATTGGTTAAGATGTTGACCTTCATTCCTATTAGCAAGGATGTTCCCACTAATGAAAAGTCTATCCATGTAGTCATGATACCCTCTTTGCTCAATGAATCAAAGTCAACATCATTGGTGTTTTGTGATAGCAAAGTCAAGACAAATCCCCAAAATGATGAAGTAACTAAGGTGCCTCTCTTCATAACTATATGGGTTGGGAAATATAAAGTACATAGGGTACATGTAGATGATGGTGTGGAAACCAATGTCATACCTTATACCATTATTGAATGCTTAGGCTTGATAGAACAAATGCAACATACCATGACCTCAGTCCTTAAATCCTGTAGTGGATTACGAGTGGTTGTTAAAGGCTTAATTTCTTTAGATTTCGTGGTAGAGGAGCATTTCCCTATAATGGTAGATTTCTTGGTGGTGGAAGAAACACTAGGATTCAACCTCATCTTGGGAAGACCTTGGCTGATCCAATTGTAGGTTGTGTTTGTAGCGACCAAAAATGTCGATGGTTGGAAAAATGCTGAGGGGCCGTCAGTCGTTGGACAGTCTTGACCCTATCTCCACGGGAGGGTCGTGCTGGATGGGACAGAAATGGGCACCCTAAACGGTTTGGTCAATCAGACATGGACTTAGTTAGTGTCTATATAACCTTTTGCAACATGTAATTTGAAAATGAGATTGGTAGTACGAAGTAATGTTTAAATGCAAAAGAAATAGAAAACAATGTGAAATGCAATAGTAAAAAGGAGATAATGTAGAAATGAAATTAGAGAAGTGCACCACTTCAAAGCTATGACCTCGCTCTCTCAAGACAGATACAATCGGTTGCACAGTGCTGGGAAGTGTAGAGATCTCGAGAGTAACCAAGACATGTAGAGCAAGAGGGCTGTGTGCTTGAACGTGGACTCTAGTGTTAACAATGTGAAGTTCTACCAAGGTGGTAGAAAAGAACAGAACGAAATGCCGACTGAGAATGCTAACTATTTACAATGTCTAAATAGAAAGCTTACAATGCTAGAGAATGCTAGGAAGTTAGAAGTTTTAGATGGCGTGCAAAAAAGAACCCCAGAGAGAGAGAGAGTGTGCTCGAGAGCGCAAAAAGCTGGAGAGCATCCAAGTGTCACTCATCGGGGTATTTATAGGACCAAGGGCATGCAAAAGATGCAGTTTGGATGACATGTGCCTTGGGCCTATGCTGACCTGTCTGTGTTGCATGTGCTTGCATGACCATTGGGCAAGCCTGCCATGCCGTAATTATGAACTTACCACGCCATAATTACGTTGTTAGAGCAATGGTGCAATTAGGTGAGGTGCATTAATGTTGCGTAACCACTTGCCACTTTGCTATGCTCTGTAGCGTAGCACACTGGCATAGCATAGCATCTTGTTACATGTCTTGCTGCATGTATAGAAAGCCTTTGAAATGTGCAAGCTGTTCATTGCATGTGTGCTACGCTATGCTACGCTACGTAGCGTAGCGTAGTATAGCAACTGGCCTTAGTTGTAAAAAATTTCGCCAATCTGTAAACTTCACCTTTTGCACTGCAGAACTTGCGAACTTGTTGATTTCGCACTTTATTTTGCCTTCTGTCAACTTCCACAGAATTGCTATGCCTTACTACGCCATGTAGCTAAGCGTAGCGTAGCAGCAAACATGACCTGATGTCGGTCAAGTTCACCACTTTTTTATGGAAGGAGACATTACTGAAGGACTTTGAAGTCAAGAGAGGGGACTGGTCGTCTAGGTTTTGCTATGCTGTGCTACATTACGTAGCATAGCGTAGCATTGTGCTTTCACAAACATCTTCTGAAGTTTGCTACGCTACATGGCGTGGCGTAGCATTGCAAGGCTCCTTGACTTAGAAAACTTGCTGAAGCGGACAATTTGAAAATTAGAGCATCCATCTCCTGAAGAACTATCGTAACGCTGTGCGAATTATGAAAGCCTAGTGAAGCAAGAATGTCTTCAAATTTTTGGGTGTTTCATTGGTCCCTCTTTTTCGATGTTTGGAGGACGGGCTTGAGAGATGTTGACAAAGAAAATGAAACACCACCAAAGACATGATGTTGATGTTGCTGCTTGGTGACCGCCAGGATGTTGCTTGGCTATGCTTGAGAGTGAAAGGACTAAGCAGGGAGGAAAGAGGTTCAGGAGAAGGGTAAAGATGGTGTTTAGCAAAGTACCTCGTTGGAGTGCTCATGAGGGACTTGTTCGCATTTCCATCTTTACCTTCGCTGGCCTTTGACCCTCTGTAGGATAGGTGTTCCTTTCCCAGGATGAGCTGCATTACATCTGGGGGGTTTTAACCTACCTACAGATGCTTCCCATGTGGCAAGCTACATTACGCACATCATGGAACTTACACCTTGAAGTGGCCAGGCTAGTGGAGGCACTCACTTTGTGGCACCATAGTGTTTGCTGCTATAGCAAGTTGTACCCTCGGTCGCACCCTGTAAGCATGATGGAGAGCGAGATGCGAAGCGAGGGTAGGATTCTTGCTTGCTGCAGACATTGTTGAAGCTTTGGGACACCTGCGCTAGTGCACGGTGTCCAAAGCAGGAAGGCTAGCAGTGGCCTTGGCAGTATTAGCGTGGAGGAGCTAGCCTCGAAGGCGCTGAGAGTTGTTGTGAGTGCGAATGCTCTGGAATCCTTGCCAAAGGCATGCATTCTCAGTTCAGCTATGGGATCAGCCATCACATAGCTAAATTTTGAGCAAGCCGAGGTGTTGGTAGGGAGCTGGAGGATAACAATATTGTGGTTGGACCACAATACTACTGGAACTCCAGCGGCAGGAACTAGCCAAGGAACTATCGTCAGGGCAGTGGGCCATGGCGACAATAGGTCTGGAGGGCCAGTGTGATGCCATACGACATCTTTGGAGGGTTAGCATGATGCCAAGGGTGGTGGCATCATGTGTGTTCCAGACTGTGTTTTCATTACGTCATGAACTATGTTCTGGAGCTGTGATGTCCCACCCACACGTCAGCACTGTGCATGCTCGTTCGATGTGTACTTGGAATAGATGCGTGCTAGGGATGTAGTGTGAACCTAGTTTAAGGTCTTAGTAGACCGTGTGTTGGTTTAGAGTCCCAGTGGACTACCGTGATGGTTTAAGGTCCCATCAAATTGTACATTCCAGTTTAATGTCATAGGATGCTGTGCCAGTTTATAGTCATAGTGGACTAGCTGAGCCAGGTTTACATCATAGCGGATGGTTGCTGCCATTTTTACGTCATAGCAGACAATTTTTGCCAGTTTTACATCATAGCAAACGTTTCTTGTTGCTATTGTTGCCAGTTTATCGTCATAGTGGACGGCACTCGATGTCGCTAGTTTAATGTCATTGTAGATGCTAGTTGATGTTGTTGCCAGTTCAATGTCGTAGCGGATAGTGCTGGATGCTGTTGCCAGTTTAATGTCATAGTAGACGTTGCTTGGTGTTGCCATGCTTCAGATGTAGTACAACTTGAGGTATGAGTGATTCACCAGGTTGGCAAACTTGTTGCTGTCCATGTCTACCAGCTTAAAGGCTCCATTCCCAAAGGATTTAGTGACCATGTAAGGGCCTTCCTAGTTGGCTGAGAATTTGCTCACATGCTCACGGATAGCCTTGAGGATGAGGTCTCCCTTCTGTACTGGCTATTGATGCAGGTCTGCATGGTGCTTTTGCTGCTGCTTGCTCTGGTAGTGCTCTATGTGTCTCAGCGTCTACGCACGCTCCTCCTCTACTAAGTTGAGGTCGATGGTTCGTGACTTGTTGTTCTGGGCTTTGCTCACAACATCTACGAGGATCATCCGGAGTGATGGTACCTACAACTCAAGAGGTAACATAGCTTTAGATCCATAAACAAGGCTGTAAGGAGTCTTACTTGTTGTGGTTCTACATATCGTCCTGTAGGCCCATAGGATGTAGAGGATTTGCTCATGCCACCGTCTCTTGCTGTTGCCAAGCGTTCGCTTCAACAAGTTGATGATGGACTTATTTGTAGCCTCCGCCTACCCGTTCGCCTATAGATAGTATGGCAAGGAGAATGATTGCTTGATACCTAGGTTGCTGTAGAAGGTTTGGGTTTCCGTACTACTGAATTGCAACCCATTGTTGGTCACAATAGTCATTGGAAGCCCAAACCTAGTCACGATGTTATCTAGGATGAAATGGCATATTTTCTAAGACGTCGTTTTCCTCAGGGGAATAGCTTCCACCCACTTAGTAAAATACTCAGTGGCAGTGATAATGAAGCTATGCCCTATGGAGGAATTAGGCATGATGGATCCTATGAGGTTTAGCCCCCATCGTTGAAAAGGCTACATGATTTGTGTTGGATGCAGGTCCGTAGGTGAGACGTGTATGAGATTTACGTATCTTTGGCACGTGTCACATGTCTTGACTTTTGAGAGGCAGTCACACTCCATGTGGGTCCAATAGTACCCTAGGCATCTAATTTTTGTAGCCATAGCCCTAGGCGCTATGTGTCTATCGCATAGCTCCTCATGCACTTCATTAACTACTTTTTGTTGTAGGTAGGCTTTAATGTTAACGTATCAATCCTAGGTACTCGCCCCACTGATAGAGGCCATGTGTCTTGCCTAAGTGATCAGCATGGTACATTCGTCAATTGAGGTTGGCAGACTTGCGAATGAGTGTGGTGAAATGTTTAATGCAAGGGTTGCTAAGGCATCTACCACAGTGTTTTTGTTGCATGGCATGTGTTGCACATCTGTGGTTGCAAATTGCTTAATTAGGCTTTTTTCTAGGTCACAGTAGGGTTGCAGGTGCATAGCTTTGCAGGCATAGACCTCAGTGATTTGATTCACAACTAGTTGTGAATCACCGTGGATTGCCAAGTGTTGTATGCATAATGTTTGGGTAGCTGAGAGGCCTCTGAGTAGCCCCTCATATTCCGCCACGTTGTTGGTGCAGGGGAATGCAAAACAATATGCAAAAGGGTATATTTCTTCAGAGGGAAATGTAATGACAGCACCCACGCTACCTCCTCGTGTAGTTGAAGCACTATTGAAGTGTAGAGTAGGTTCTAGATGTGAAGGGACGATGTTGATAGTGCTGACGTGTTCATCCGGGAATTCAAGATCTATGGTTGTGTGGTCATTGACGGGTGAGGCTGTAAGTTGCGTTGCTATGGATTGACCCATAGTTGATGATTGGCTTACATAGTGTAGGTTGAACTCTGCAGTTATTGCTTTCCATTAGGCTATCCTGCTACTTTCATATAGGTTGTTAGCAATAGCCTAGAGTAGGTTGCTTTTGCAAATGATTTTGAGTGCGCTGCGAAATAGATAGTGCCTCCACTTTTTTAGTGCAAACACTAAGGCAAGGCAATTCCTCTCTACTTCGTTGTATTTTACTTCATGCGCTATTAGTGCATGACTCAGGTAGTACACTAGTATCTCAGATCCGTTGTCTCGTTTCTAACATAGTAGTGCTACGATAGATGTGTCAGAGGTGGCAAGGTAGATGAAGAAAGGCTTATCCCTTTTTGACGGATGCACAATTGGGAGGTGTGAGAGCTCTTCCTTCAAGTCGTCAAAGGCTTGTTGACACTGGGTTGTCCACTCAAAGTCAACCCCTTTCTTTGGAAGATGTTACATGGGATGTAACTTGTTAGTCAACTTTGCTATAAACCTTCAAATGAACTTTACCCTACCTTGAAAACCATATAACTCCTTAAGGTTTGTAGGTGGTGCTAGGTATACGATGGCCTTAACTTTGTCAGGGTCCACTCGTATTCCAGCCTCCGATACCATGAATCCTAGCATGCATTCGGTTTTCACACTGAAGACACACTTCTTAGGATTAAGGCGTAGGTCGTACATTTAGCAACACTTGAGGACTACTCATAGATCGTGTGGATGACCAGTAGCCTCCTTGGACTTGACTACTATATCGTCCATGTAGTCATTTAGTATTTTTAGGATGTAATCATTGAAGATGTAGGTCATGGCTCATTGGCAGGTTGCTCTAGCGTTATTGAGCCCAAAAGGCATCATGGTGTAACAGATGTCCCCCATGGGGTTATGAAGGTTGTCGTTAGTTGATGTTCTAGGTTGATGCAAATTTTGTTGTAGCTAGAAAAAACATCCATGAAGGATAACAGAGCATGACCAACCATGGTGTCGATGAGTTGATCAATGCTTGGAAGTGGGAAATCGTCTTTGATCGTTGCCTTGTTCAAATCTTGGAAGTCTATGCAGATTCGTATTTCTCCCATTTTCTTAGAAACTACGACGATATTGGACACCCATTTCAAATAATCAACTGCGTAGATGAAACCAACTTGGTATAGCTTGGTGATTTCATCCCTTAAGGCTAGTTCTATCTCTGGTTTGACTTTGCAAGCCTTCTGCTTAACTGTCTTCATGCGCAGGTCTAGGATGATGTTGTGCTGTATCAGTTGCAGGTCTAAACCTGACATGTTACTGTACAACCATGCGAAGACATCGATGTTGTCTTGCAAAATTTTGGCTACGTTTTCATGTGTCTGTGCATCTAGGAGGGAGCTAAGATTTAGCGTCTTCACTTTTCCCTTGGATGTGGTCACAGGCATCTCGATGAGAGGGTCTTCGGTTACATCCCTGGCCTCTAAATCTAGGGTTCAGACTAGATGCTTGGGCCAGTCTAGGGATGCTTCTAAAGACGCTATGGTGCTAATTGTGGTCGACCCCCAGTCGATTAGGTCTAGGTTCAACTATCTCACGAGCTTGCCATGTGGACCTACTAGGGCTAAAGGCATGGAGAGATCGTGATAAACTTCCATTTTCTGCTTAACCTGTCAAAATGAGGTGAAAGCTTGGTTAAGAGGCACCTGTTGGCAGCAATCGTGTACAATGAAAACTTGCAAAGTAATGATGAGATGTATGATGTAGAGATTAAAATTTTGCTAGTTTAAAGTCATGGTAGATCATTATAGCATGGAGATACAGAGCTGCTAAAATAGGAAATGTAGAACTGTCAACATGAGAACGTGAAATTGCTAAGGAGAAAATGTCAAACTGCCAATGTGAAAATGTAAGATTGCTAGTTTAGTGTCATTGAGGAATGCAAATGTATAACAAATCTAAAAATGCTAGTTTAGAGTCTTTTCGGACCGCGAGAATTGCAATTGCACTGGGGGTTTGCTAGTTTAAGGTCTTTTCAGACCGGTAAAGGCGTAACTATGGTACGATTGCTAGTTTAAGGTCTTTCTAGACTGTGATAATTGAAAATATATTTTTCATTTTTCAGGAAAGCAAGCCATTAGCTTGAAGCATGTCAAGGTTTTAATGCTAATAGTGCTATGATGTCATGTTGAGCATGCTACACTGTACGACACACTCCGCATTAAATAGAGAGAGAGGGCAGCAAGTTTCCCCTTTTACCATTTTGGCCATAAATAGGGATTAAACCCTGGTAAGCTTGCCATTCTTACTGTAAGAGCACAAAGCCCATATTTGGAGCATAGGATGATTTCAGAGTGATTGTGCTAACAGCGAGCAAGGCAGTTTTCTTTTCTGTGTAGTGTCGAAGAAGAATTTGCAAGCAGGACAATGGCTCCGAGGAAGGAACACATGAACTTGGCACTTGCAAAGGTCAAGGAGGTGAAGCAAACCCTAGGGCACGTGACACAAGTGTGCGTTGCAGCATGGAAGGGCACACGATTGACTTGGTAGGCTACCATGCTCCCTTTGTTTTTTCATGATTTTGCTATAATTTTTCGCTTCTGTTGTTCTCTGCTTTCGTTTTGCATCCTAGTTTTAGCCATTTGCATTTTCTGTTGATGCGTTGTTTTGGCTTTTGCATCGCCCCTACTGCCGTTTCGGTCGTGGCGAGTGCACAAACGTTACGCCATCATTGCATGCAAGGTCGCTTAAACCACTATCGTTGCAGTTGTCATAACTGCGGGGGTTTGTGCAGTTTAAGCTACTTGGCTTTCAAATAGCATGACGTAGGACCCTCAGGGGGGTTGAGCCATGCGTGATGTAAGAGTGCGACATGTGTTTTGTTAGGGCATATTGTTAATTACCCTGTTAGGATTAATTGCTCTGTTGCTACGCTAGGCTATTTTTTGCTATGCTACTGCTATTATGCTCTTGCTATGCTATGTGCGGGAAGAGGGTAATGCTACGCTATATGTGTGGACTGTTAAGTATTGCTACGTTGCGTGTGTATTGTGCTTAGACATGATGCTAATACTTGCTAGTTGCGTCATGCAGAATGGGGCTAAGGCCAATGTTGATTGTTCTAGAAATTAGAGGGGTCCTGTGTCATTTGAGCAAGCCTGTGGCCAATGCTCCTCCTCCCCAGATATGTATGGGAGAGCGGGGAGTCTGGTTCATTCAAGGGGCACAGGACTTCTTGCAATTCCTCCTCGATGACTTCAGTGTGATCATTTGGTCCTTCCTAGCGGAGGAGGAGGCAGTCGGCATAATAGAAGCCATATTGCCTGGGGCAAGTCGGGGCATTCTGAGGTTTTTGATCGATGGGGCAATCATGAGCAAGCAAGGGGAAGGGTCTAGTCAGTGCCCAATAGGGTTAAGGTATTTGACTTGGATCTGGGAGATGCCTAAGTATAGCTGCTACCACTGTTTCAACACACTGTTCCTCACATGTTTTATGACAACATGCTTCCAGAACCCACAGGGAACTGTCTACTGTGTTGGCGGGTGAGTTTTGCAACCTTGCTTCACTATGTTATGCGACACTGGCCATATTGGCCAAATGCTAATAATGTGTGTTTGTTACCAGGTTCTTTATCAACCAGGGTTGAGTTTACGATTGACTGGGTCTACAGGCTACAACACAGCTAGCTATACAGGAGTTCTCTTTTGCTGAGAACTTGCAGGCAGGTGTGATTGGTCAATGCAAGGGTGAATATCACACTTACCAAGGCCTATTCTGCATTCTCTACGATTAGTGCATGGGGCAGGGTTGGCTGGATGAAGAGTGGACAGAACCCTTCAAGCTGGTCATGGTTGAACAAGTTCTGATTGAACTTCCATCGTTCTCGTTACTGTATAGGCCAGGTGGGCCAAATAGTAAGTGTTAGATGCCTAGGTTTCTGTGCAATATTTGTACTTTTTGCATTTTTATGCTAAGAATTTTTGTGAAACTGTTGCAGGGGCAAAGAAGCGCTAGGAGTTGATGGTGGTAACCGCCGAGACGTAGGGGATGAACATCTACTTCAAATACAGTGAAGTAGAACTGAGCCAACGTTGGATAAAATGTGTAGCTTTGGACTCCTTAGTCTGGAACATCTAAGAGGCTGGGCTTATGGATCTATTCATGGCCCCGAATATGAGCATTCCTACAGCCGAGATGCTCTCCCTGGTCAACTCCTTTTCCAAAAAGGCGGGCTGCTTTCTCACACACATACGAGTTGTGCGGGTGGTCATTGAAATCAATGACTAGCTGTTTGTGGACCTATTCGGTGTTCCTGCCGATGGCGTCCTCATAAGGCCTAAGGGCAAGAAGGAGCTGACCCTTCAGAAGAAGGATATTCAGGAGTGGCTGGGGATTGCTAAGGAGCGAAAGGGGCTCCCCATGGATAAGCTTAAAGATAGGCCTACCAAGGAGATTTACCCTATCTTCCGTGCTTGTGCGTTCCCCTAGCTGCTTACCCAAGGGAAGGTCTTGGGGCTTGAGTAGGGCTGGATAATGTAGGAGGTCATGGAAGAGGGGCCTGTTACAACTGGGCCAACTTTCTATGTATAGGCTTGCAGGTCGAGATTTTGGGACTCCGCCAGAAATCAGAGTCTCGCTGCAACATACATTATTCCTTCTACATAGGCTATTTGAAGAGGTTTGCGAGAATGGAGTTTGGGTCATGCGAAATTGCAACCAGATTTCCACGCCGTGGATTTGCCAGATCCTTCGAACCATCCGAGCCCAAGATCCCCCAGAAATAATTTGGAAGTTGCTATCTATAACGACTAAGGATCGGGTGGCCCATGATGTTCATGGCTAGGACAACATAGGAGAGATGCCCCCTACTATAGCCAGTAGTGTGTCATGGGGGGAACGTCTCATAGCTGAGATTGTGCCTAAAGAGTTGCAACAGAAGAAGCCTCCCCTAGCTAAGGAGACCCTTTGCATGGAGGAAGAGGAGGGGTGAAGATTGTGGCTTAAATTGCAGAGGAAGCAACCCCCTATTGATAAATGCTTTTTTGTAATGCTTACTTTGTTATTTTCTGACACGCTATGCTATGCTAGGTGGCATAGTGTAGCGTAGCACTTGCTTTAGGCTAACTTGTTTTTGTGCTAATGTAAACATGCTTCTCTGCTGGCAAAGGAAGAAGAAGAAGAAGAAGGCGATGAAGAAGTGTCGATCCCTAAGGCAGGAGTAACAAATAAAGGCATGGAGGCCCCAGTTGTGGAAGAAAGGGCCCTGATCAAGAATAAAGAAGCTCCCGTCGCTAAGGTAAGGGCTCTTGTCATTAGGGAGAATCCTCCTACCAACAAGAAGGGAACTTTTGGAGATAAAGTGGAGTCTCCTTTGAATAAAAGGGGAGTTGGTCTTTTTAAAGGAAAGGTGCCAGCACATGAAGAAGAGGCTTGTGTAGATTCAGTAGGGCCTTCTGCCAAGGTACCACCATCATTTTGCATCAGCCAGAAGGGAGACTGCAGCCGAATGTTGGTGAGTTCCGTAATATGTCTACCTTGTCACAGCCCCCTTTTGACTATTGCTGATATGTTTAGTCATGTAACAGGTGCTACTATTGATGCTGTAGGACACCCTCTGACTTGTGCGGAATCATGGGCCAAGATCCCTGACAAGCTTGCGTTTGTGCAGGGAATTGTTGATGACATGATCAATCACCTTCGGCAGGCAGACCCTAACGTAGGTAAGTAGTAGTGTTAGATGTTCTCATGTTGTTATGCTAGAGCTTTGTTGAGTTTGCTAACCTTGCTATGCTAATGTGTTTGCTACACTCTTTATGTCATGGTAGCCTCTCGACTCAAATGGGACTTGGCACGACCTTTGAAAGTCAGTGCCGTGCCTACATTCCCACCTAAAGTGATCAAGGTGTCTCATCGCGCATACGATGAGGCATGCAAATGCATTTTGCACTTGACACACTCCTTGTGGGAGTATAAGCGCGTCAATGAGGACCTGTGGAAATGGGTCCAAAGGGTTGAGCAAAGAGAGGTCGACCTGGTCGCCGTAGTGGAGGATATCAGGTCAAGGAACAAGTTCCTCCTAGTCCATGACACAAATAATGAGGACTAGCACACGGCTGTAATAGACTATGCCAGGTTTTGGACTGTTGCACGTCAGAACGTTGAAGCCACTCATGAGATAATCGAACAACAGATGCAGATGTACTTGCTAGCCTAGAAGTGTCAGGATTTGAAAGATTTTAATGGGGGCAGTCCCAGAGAAATCATAAACACGTAAAAATGGGAAAATGCTGCCCATTGTAAACTGTATAAGGATGCTGTTGTGGAGGTGTTTACGTATGAAGTGTTTGTAAATACCATTGATGCTTCTGAGGCCTATGCCAAGTTCAAGAAGTAGGTAAAGGTTACAGAATCTCTTGACTTGAAAGTGGACCTTCCCATGGGAGAGATCAAAACCATCTCCCTTTTCCCAGGATCACCAAGGTGGACAACTACCGAAAGGGAGAGAGCTATTGTGGATGCTGAACCGAGCAATAGGCGTTGGATGGACATCATGGAAGAGGAGGTCTGGTGTCGCCTTAGGCTCAATTTAGACTGAATACCTTTTGAGATGGATGTAAGCCCTTCTAAGGTTAGTCGCTTTTTACAGTAGCAATGCTCGTGCTCTATTGTAGTTTGCGCTTGTTGCCCTAGCTGATCGCTTCACTCCTATGATGTAGGCTCTAGATGAGGGCACAGGGCTCGTAGAGGGAGGGAATGAAGAATTGGTAGAGGGTGACGCAAGGGAAGGTGATGCAACAGGAAATGACATAGGAAAAAATGATGAAGATGATGCAAATAGAGACAACCCATGATAGCATGGGATTTTTTTTGTAATTTTGAATTTTTGAATTTTTGTAACAAATTTTGCAAACATTGTTTGAAAGACAACAATTTTGAATGAAATGAAGAGAATTGTGTGAAACAGAAATTGATTTTGTGCTAACTTGTGTATTGTATACGTGCGTTTTGTGTAAAATGTTTATGCTTTTATGTGCTAGTTTTAGGCCATTTCAGGCCATTGCTAGTTTTAGGCCGTTTTAGGCTATTGCTAGTTTTAGGCCATAGCATAGTTTTAGGCCTTTTCAGGCCATAACATAGCTTTAGTTTTAGGCCTTTTCAGGCCATAGCGTAGCATGCCAAAAGGATGGCATGTTAACAAAGCAAAAGCGATGAATGTACCAGGGATGGCAACTGGGTAGGAAGCAGTGGAGTTGCTACGCTATATGTAGCTACCTCCTGACCCATCGTGGGTTGTTCAAAACATAAGGCCAAGGCATTTCACTAGGGCCCTTGTTCACATCATTTTCCCCCTCTTGGAAGGCCAACTCAACCCATGCACTTTCATTTTGATAACCAGCTTGCTGAACTGATTTTTCCGTTGGATGTTTAGTGCATACATGAGCAGGTGTTTCATTCTCAGAGGTTATGACCTCTTAGCTTTGCTCTGTGTCTATGTTACTAATAGCTTGTGTTGCTACTTCATCACCATAGATCACCACCTCCCTACCCACATATGGTAGGTGGATTTCCTGGTGTATAGGTGAGGAGACAGCTCTAAGTTGTGCTAACCATGATCTCCCCAAGAATAGGTTAAACCTAGGCATTTCCTCAACCATGATGAATGTTGTGTTTGTGGGGAACTGTTCCCCTGCTACAAAGTCTATGTGAACTATGCCTTTCACTAGGACATGTGCCCCGTTGAATGACCTTAGACACGGCGTTGCTATGGGTTTGATCTGGTCGACCAAGCTCAACTTGGCCATGATAGGGAAGGGGATGACATTCATGGCAGCCCCATCATCAACATGTACCCTTTAGTTTCAGTGTTAGCCGATCCAAATTGTGATGAAAAGAGGTGCTATGGTCACTTGATCCCTCTCGGGATCTTCCCTAATGGCATCATCGTTGAAAGTCAATTGGGATGGTTCAGGCTCTGCAGGTGTAAGGGGAAGCGTAACCAAGTGGATCACTTCCTCTTCTGTTGGCATGTCTTCGTTGACTGGAATCACTGTCAACACATGGATCAGAGCCTCGAGGTGGGGAACAGATGTCATGATCAGGTCATATAGGCTCAATGAAGTATTTTTCTTATTTTAGAGTCTGCTTGACCTGAGTGAGGGCATCCAAAAGGTTTTGGCTGCCCTCCTGTCCAGCATTTTCCTCTTCTTTGATTTGTCCCAGGAGATAAATTTCCCGAAGAGGGGCAACTTTGGATCTAGGTTTAGATCCTTTTTGGCAAGGCGACGCGGGCTGCATTGTTATGGCAACGCTCGTCTTAGGTGACGAGGGCGTAGATGTAGGGGGTGGAGATGTAGGTTTGGGAATACCTTGGGTGGTATTTCCTCTTGACGTTCCACCTGTGAAACACACTTCTCATTTTCTAGGATGAGAAGATTTTTCAACTATTTTATGCAGGGCAGGGGTTGTCGAAAGGGTTAGCCCCCTAATGATGAAAGGAGCTAATGGTGTTAGCGGGTGAAGTAGCACGGTTTCATTAATAGGTGGTGCAAAGATGGATGCCCGTGGTGGGACTCTTAGAATGAATGGCTATTATGAGTTTTGATTAGCCGCTCATGGTGTTGGTGCACTACTCTGAGGCATGCAGATCACAAATGGCTGCTGGGGTGGCCTAGGATCATTGTCAATGCCGATGGCATTGATGACATAACTGGCATTGTTGGTGTTGAGGGGGTCTGTGTAGACATGCATAGATTGGTTTGCCAGATGTACTGGGTTACTTTTGTCCAACACTAGCTTTCCCTAGTTGATCAATCTCTGGATGTCATCTTGCAATGCCAAACAGTAATTCGTGTTGTGACCACACCATTGGTGGTAGTCACAAAACCTGTTCAGCTTGAAATCCTTAGGAACTGGGGGCTCATTGGGCAAGGCCAAAGAGGGGTTCCTAAGGAGCTCGCAATAGTGTTGATGTCTATTGATTGCTTCTTGCAACATTTGCTTGTACTGCATGTGCCCTACTGCCAATAGTTGCTTCAGGAGTTTTGAAGGCTTGAGAGGCAACGGGGTGTACTTTGAGCGATCTTTGCGCTCAAAGTTTGGCTTGGGTTGCACAGATGTCTTAGGTGCGGGAATCAGAAGTTGTGACATGTTGCTCTGCTTGGGCATGAGATTAGCTACGAGTATGACCAGTTTCTTGCTGCTCTTGTTATCGTTGTTACTAGGTCAGGGCTTGGCCTTAGTCACCACAATGACCACTGTGGTTGTTGGGGCCTTACCCTTGTTCTTCTTTGTGAAGGTGCTTTTGTAAGCAATGTAGGCCGAGTCTTTGCTTGTGTCAGGTGCGTTCTGTATGCTCTTAGTCTGAGTAAAGGCTTGACTAAGAGTGCGAGGGGTGAGGTAGTATAGTTTAGACTTGATAAAGTCATTCACTACACCGTTAAAGATGGCCAACAAGTGGGCTTCTGCGATGGGCTTGTGGATTTCTTTAAGGGTCGTGCTCCATCACTGGATGAACTTATGGATTGGTTCCAAAGGTTCCTGCTTCATGCTCATCAGCTAATCCAGCTTGATTTTCAGCTTCAAGTTATATTTGAAGCATGTCACGAACTGGGTTAGAAGCTCTTCTAACGTTGAAATGGATGAGCGTGGTAGTGCGCAATACCAGTCTAAGGCTCTCTTAGCTAGGGACATGGCAAAGACACAAATGATCATGTGCGGCCATTGTTGCAATAGGAGAGACTCAGACCTAAAGGTAACTAGATGCGCATTGGGATCTTCCTCCCCCTTGTACTTCCTAAAGTGTGGGAGAGACATCCCTGGGGATAATGTCAGAACAGGGATTGCAGGGCTGATAAGGTTGTCCTAGTAAAAGTCCACGACTTGTACTGTGTCGGACTTGACAACCTTGAGGCGTTTGATTTCCTCAGTGAGGGTCTAGATGAGCTAGAACACTTGGTCCAAACCCTGCGATGTTGTGGAAGATTGGGGAACTATCGAGGTAGCTCCCACCTGTGGAATGGCAGGGGTGGTGATGTGACCCATCGGAGGTACCATTGGGTTAGCCCTCGCGAGAGGTGTTGCTTGCACTGTCCACCACTCGGCAGGTGGTGCTATTGGAGTAGCAACTGTAGTTTGAGCCACTAGATAGACTACTTGTGTTGCTGGTAGAACAAACGATAGCGTTGTGTTAAGTTGTACCATTTGTAGGGTTTGGTAGGTCTGAGAGAGAACATAATGAGACATCTGCGACGGTTGTGGAATAGGCGTAGAAATGAATGGGATCCACCACGTGGATGCACCCAGGCCTACCACAGTGGGTGGAACAGATGTGAATTTAGGAATTGAAACAGAAGTTGTGTAAGATTGCAAGGAAGGCATAGCATGAACATGTGGTACGGTAGCCGTGATTGGTGTGCGATGCACTACAGGAATGGACTATTGAACAGTTTGTGGAGGCATAGTCGCTACAAATGAAATGGGAGAATAAGGGATTTGATACACCAGGAAGGTGACATGGCTACCCATTGCGGTTGTAGTCATAGGCTACAGGAGCATAGGCGTGATGATAAATGGAGCAGTGATAGACAACGGGTTGGCCCAAAAGGACTGGGTAGGAGGGGCAGGAATCAGGTTGGTTGGACCTCCCTCGTTAGATTGGGAATCGAGTTCCTCTTGTCTATCTTGAAAGGTGTCATCTTGGTTGAAAGCTATGTCTTGTTGCTCCCTAAGCCTAGCCAACTGGATTAGTTGGTCTAAAAGCCTTTAGTTTACCTATGTCAAAGGTATGGAAATGCTAGCAGTGGGAACGAATTCCTTCCCATCGCAATAAGTGAACTTGAAGCTACGTTTATGTTCGAGTTCATGTATATCCAAAGGTAGGTTTGCTTGGACCTTTGCATAGAGGAAGTTGTAACACTCGTGTTACTGGGCCAAGCCCTTAGGTCCCCAGTTTTGGATCCTGAGGGATCGATGTGTTTCTAGTGTTGGGTTCGGCAGTTGTTCGGCACTAGTGGTGCCTTGAACTGTGATGGGGACCTCCACATTGAAGGTGTTAACAGTGGTAGTTGCAGAAGTCATTGCTACTAAGCTAGGTAGTTTTGCAAATGAAAAAAGCGAGGAAATCAGAAAGCTAAGCAGCTTTACGAATTGAGAAGAGCAAATAATTTGGCAAGTAATAAAAAGAAGGCTTTATGTCTTGCATGGATCCCGAGGAACCGTTGAGGTGACCAGTCTATACCACACGATGAGTAAAAAATCGCAAAAGGGTGTCACATTTATGCTAGTGCCTGATAGGGTATAGAATGCATGTAAGACTATCATGAAAAAGGCAAATCAACTGGCAATTAGAGGCTTTACATCCTATAGGGTTCCCGGGGAACCATCAAGGAGACCGATCTGCACCGCACAACGTGTAAACAACCACAGATGGGTGTCAAGTTTACGCTAATGCGTATCAGGGTGCAAAAGGCTTACAAGACTACCATGACACGTGGAAAGGCACCAAAGGCCCTCCTTCTAGTGCCATAAAGACTATAGTGACTAAAAACATCGATAGCTGGAAAAATGCCGAAGGGCTGTCGATCGCTGGACAGTCTTGACCCCGTCTCCGCGGGAGGGTCGTGCTGGATGGGATGGAAATGGGGTGCCTTGAATGATCTGGTCGATCAGACAGTGACTTGGTGTCTATATAACCTTTTGCAATGTGTAATTTAAAAATGAGATTGGTAGCTCGAAGTAATGTTTAAATGCAAAAGAAACATAAAACAATGTAAAATGCAATAGTAAAAAGGAGATAATGTAGAAATGCAATTAGAGAAGTGCACCACTTCGAAGCTATGACCTCACTCTGTCAAGATGGATACAATTAATTGTATAACGCTGGGAAGTGTAGAGATCCCAGAGTAACCAAGATGTGTAGAGCAAGAGGGCTGTGTGCTTGAACGTGGACTCTGGTGTTAACAATGCGAAGTTCTACTAAGGTGGTAGAAAAGAACAGAATGAAATGTTGACTGAGAATGCTAACTATTTACAATGTCTAAATAGAAATCTTACAATGCTAGAGAATGCTAGGGAGTTAGAAGTTTCAGATGGCAATCCAAAGGATCATGCGAAAAAGGACCCCAGAGAGAGAGAGAGTGTGCCCGAGAGAGCAAAAAGCTGAAGAGCGTCCAAGCATCGCTCATTGGGGTATTTATAGGACCAAGGGCATGTGAAAGATGCAGTTTGGATACCACGTGCCTTGGGCCAATGCTAAATTGTCTGTGCTACACGTGCCTGCATGATCATTGGGCGAGCCTACCACACCGTAATTATGAACCTGCCATGCCGTAATTACACTATCAGAGCAACAGTGTAATTAGGTGAGGTGCATTAATGTCGCGTAACTGCTTGCCACTTTGCTATGCTCTGTAGTGTAGCACATTGGTGTAGCATAGTGTCTTGTTACATGTCTTGCTACATGTATAAAAAGCCTTTGAAACATGTAGGCTATTCATTGCATGTGTGCTACACTATGCTACGCTACATAGCGTAGCAACTAGCCTTAGTCGCAAAAAACATTGCCAATCTGTAAACTTTGCCTTTTGCACTACAGAACTTGCAAACTTGTTGATTCTGCCTTTTGATTTTCCTTGTGTCAACTTCTATAAAATTGCTATGCCTCGCTACGCCATGTAGCTAAGCATAGCATAGCAGCAAACATGACTTGATGTCGGCCAAGTTCACCGCTTTTTGATGGAAGGAGACATTGTTGAAGGACTTTGAAGTCAGGAGCGGGGACTGGTCGTCCAGGTTTTGCTATGCTGTGCTACATTGCGTAGTGTAGCGTAGCATTGTGCTTCTACAAACATCTTCTGAAGTTTGCTATGCTACATGGCGTGGCGTAGTGTAGCAAGGCTCCTTGACTTAGAAAACTTGCTGAAGCGAATAGTTTGAAAATAAGAGCATCCATCTCCCGAAAAACTGCCGTAACACTGTGCGAATTGTGAAGGCCTGGTGAAGTAAGAATGTCTTTGAATTTTGGGGTGTTTCAGTGTCTTCATCTATTCACCAAGAAATTCACTTGTCTTACGAGGGAGGTGAGATCATTATTCACAGAAAAAGTGTGGTCCCCTTAGCTTTTAACAATGTTGATGTAGAATAGGGGTTTGAAGTGGAGTTTCAAGAAGAAAGTCCTACCATTGGCCACAAAATTGAAGAGGTTGATGGAGCCAAAGAGACCAAGGAGAACAACAAGGAATCCATTGATGAGTTGTAGGGAGAGCTCCCCTTCAACATTGTCAGTGAAGGAGATGGAGAATATAAACTTGTGAAAAATAGACCATATACATTTTCCAATCTTTCAAAGATTAGGAAACACTTGCACAAGTGATATACACTCTTGATCCTTCTTAAGCATATGCACTTACAATGCTGTGATTATATGTACTCATAGCTTGATAGATTAGTTATACTTTATTTACATTTGTGACCTTGTTTTCCTTTACATTGAATTTTTTATTTGCCTTTGCTTTACATTCTTTTACTATTGAAGCCTTTTTCTTTTTTCTTAAAAAAAAGTTAAAAGACATTATAAAAATTTTAAAAATTGAAAAATTCATAAAATTTTATAAAAAATGAAATATAAAAAAAATGCATTTTCTTTTATGTATTGCTATGGCCTGGCATGGCCTTAAACTAGAAATACCACATGGCTTGCCATGGCCTTAAATTGGCAAATACCACATGGCCCACCATGGACTTAAACTGGAAAATACCACACAATATACCATGAACTTAAACTAGCAAACAACCTTATACTTCATTTTTTCTATAGTTTACAACCTTGTTATATAACCATTTTAACTTTCTATTGCATGATAACCAAGTCTAGCCAACGTATCCTCAAAACATAGATTACAACATAGAACCATAGCATAAACAAAATCATAATGCTATAACATCATAACTAGAATTAGAATTTGAGAGTTAAAATTAAAATTAAAGTTAAAACATCCATGATATCATAGCCATAGTTAAATAAAACATTCAAAAAATAAACTATTTTTGCTAACATTATTCATAGATCATCATTAATATGAAATCAAAACAACTAAAACTAAAAAGCAACTAAGGGAACTAAGGAGCATTTGGTTGAGGAGGTGTAGTGTCATCTTCACCCTCATCGCTAGGATTGTCAATGTCGTTTGGTGCTTGTAACATGACAACATAAAGATAAAATAAATAAAATACATAGACAAAATAAATAACTTAAATAAAACAAAACTAAAACTAAAAGCAAGTAAACTTGAGATGGTTCTAGAGTCACATGTTTTTCAAGGAAGCTTTGAAGACCAACCTCTAGATGGTGGAGGAGTTGATCTTCAAACATGTTGGCCTAGTTCACGTTTCCAAGATTAATACTTGTTAAGATATTAGACCTATCAACATCACTCCATGTAGGAGGCTCATGCGAGAACATGGCAGTACTTGCTTTCGCTAAAGTAGTAGTGATATGATGAGTAGGGGAGTTATCTACAACCATGTTCTTTGCAAAAATTTTATAGACTTCATCCACATTGATGCCCATCATGAATAATTCAAAATTTTGTCACTTTGTAGACTCATCCTTTAGCCAATTAAGGTAGGTATCTCATTCAGCTTTGTACATTCATTTGTGGTACTTTTATGGATGGCTCCACTCAAGGACCCAACCACAGTAATCCTTCCACTCACTAGCCTTGCTATTGATGAGATCGATTTGGAGCTTTTATTCTGCTACTTGTCTAGCAAGGGAAACCTTGCCTTGGTGATGGGATGCGATATCGCGTCTTTCCCTGCAATAGCGCGTACATGATATCGCGGTCTGCCGCAATGTCTATAAATAAGAAGCAGCTCTCCCTTGTTTTACAACGAAGGTTAGATTGTAGCTAAAATCTGGTAGTTTGATCCATCCAAAGATAGATTATTGTCTAGTGTCTGCCCGCAGTGTGGTGAATGTAATTGTACGACATCCTTTATTTGAGTGTGACGTACTTGGACACGCACATGATCGACAATAAAGATCAAGATTACTTTGTCATTGCAGCATTCACTTTGTTATTTATTTATTTATTTAATTGTTATTTACTGCTTTCCTAATTAGTCTCTCTCACCCTTAAACTCACGTTAGAATGTGGAATGAGCACGACTTGATTATGAGCATTTAAGTGTGACTACTTGGTAACCTAGTGGCGTACCTAGGATCTGTGCTTGGTAATCCTAGTGGTAGTCATGTGTGAAGTCCAAGATGTGTATGGATAATCAAGGAATGGATGCTCATCGCACTTAGGCTAGATTAGATTCTCTTACCCTTTCTCTCTTAGCTTAGTTAATATTACTTTCCATTGCCTTCAGGAGTAGCATTAGATTAGGAACACATCATACACCTCACTCTGGACTAAATCATACGTGATAAATATAATACTAGTTCAGGTGGGAAGACAACAAACTACAACCTAAGGATAACTATCTAGATGCCACAACTAGTCTATTTGCAAAGTTCAACTGGATTGCGTGTGAGAACGCTCGTGTTCGTATGGTTGAGTGTAGGGGTACCTCGCTAGTCATCATTGGCACCGTTGCCGGGGATGGTTCTAGTTATCTAGATTAGTTATATCATACAAGGTCGCTGTATAGAACTTAACGATATATCCCTTAGAAAGAAGTAATTATAAAAAGTCACATAAATTCACACACAACAATACCTCTCCTACAAGATGATAATAACGCCATACCTAGTGAGGAAGTTCATTGGAGAACCAACGAACTATATAACGATGAAGATTGGAGTACACAACCTGAAGTGGGGGTTTGTTATAAACAAGAATGAAAACAACATCATCCCAACACACGAAAGCATAACTTCCCCGATGATGATGAACCCCTACTAGCCACTACAAGCTTAATGCAAATACAAGAGGCTGTTTGAATCTCCTGTAGGCATTGTAAAGAGAGCCGTCTACCTAGGCTCGATTTCAACAACTTTCCTAAATTTTCAGGAGGCTATGACTTAGATCCACCTCAACATTTACAAGCCTTCTACAATGCTTGCACATGGAACAACATTGATAACGGTTGGCAAAAAATTAAGCTCTTTCCTATGACACTCGTTGACCAAGCAAAAGTATGGTATAGATTGTTAAAACCAAATTCAATACGACGTTGGTCAAAAATGGTAGAAGTCTTTAACAAAAAATATCAAACCAATGCAAGAGTGTCAGCCTTGAGGAAAAAAATCCAAGAGTGGAAAAAAGCACAACATGAACCCTTGGACATGGCTTTAGAAAGATACTATGCACTATTAAAAAACTGTCCAGGCCAAGGGTTTTCTGAGGAAAGACTAATGTACCATATCATTAATGGGATACATAATGCAACAAGAGAGACCTTAGGGATGTATGCCCAAGGTCAATTATATGAACTCCAAACCCATCAATTCCAAGAGCTTATTAAGCGGGTAGCAAAAGAAGAAGGAGAATTAGCTAGATGGGAGAGTGTTGAAAAACATGAACTAGACCAAAATTTCAACTTAACAAAGGTCCATAATCATAAAAAGGATAAATCAACCAATCTCAAGGTGGAAACATCATCTTTTCCAATACAACAAACATTAGAAGAGGTTAAGGAAAAGATCAATAAGATGTTGGAATGGACGAATCAAAATGTGGAGAATTTATCGATATCATTGGAGATAGAGTTTTGACAACCCAAGAAGCAGGATGAAATCGTAGACAATCGGAAAGAAGGGATAAGGAAAATAGGAGCTCAACTGCCAATCATATGTATGAATGCAACATATGCCTGTACGATCGCCCCAAGGGCCAATGTCCAATATTGTTACATTTACATGAGCATTGGAGAAGTACGTTACATCCAGAGTTCGTACAGAGATACTAAGTTTGATCACAGTGGCAACAATCCCAGTCGTGGGGGATACCACCCTTAGACTAGATACACCCTTCATATCATTCGAACCCAAACACTTATCTTGTTCAACATCCTGTTTCTCCAACTAAGCCAACATACCCTATCTCATCACAATACTATTCTCCACAATACTATCAAACCATGCCTCCAAGACAACCACCACCTTGTGCACCTTATACTTCTCCTAAATTTCAACATTCACATCCTTTCCCTCCTTATACATTGCCACCAACTATTCCTAAGGTGCCTGCACCACAACAACAACCCATGAACGACACTTGTGCTACTACTACTAATAGTAGTGAAAGGCCTCCTCAACATCAAAAGCATCCTTTCTTTAAACACGGTCGTAAGAAGGGACAACACAATTCCGAGGCCACTTCATCTTCCAACTCAGCACAAGTCCCACACTGTGGTGCACCCTCATCTTCGAATCCAACACCTCATGTAACTTCATCAGGGCCACCAACTCACACTCCAACAATCATACGACCCAATGAACACCGAAATGGAGAGTGACAACCCAATCCTTGCATACCATCTAATAGTCACAGACATCATAGTGGGTCAAGTCATTATCTGGGGACTACATCATACAAATTGCCCCACTATGCTTATTACAATCAAGTGTGTGAACCCCAATGGGGTAAGTATGGACTAGTTTCAATACTTCCAACATGTAAGGATTCTCAACCTTCATTTATTAATCCTTGCCATCCTCAACTGATTAGTTATGGGGGATATCCCCCATTTTAATAACAAGTAGGATTAATAAATATTTTTATTTTCTTTAATTTTTTAATTTTTGTTTTATAGTTTTTCATTTTTCAACTTTTTGTTTTATCTTTTTGTCTTTTAGTATTTTTGTCTTTTTATGCTTTTGTAAGTAATCTCATCTACGAATAAAACACTAATGTGGATTGTTGGTTGAGGTGTGTTCTATGTTGTCAAATTTTGAGCGATCAATTATTTGTACAGTGAGCCCATTACACCCACTCATCCATTTTACAAATAAGAGGTTCTGTTTGAGGGTGTAGTGATATTCTTGACATTTTTTTTAAAACTTAAAATTAATTTTGTGTTCATTGTACCCAGAATGAAGAAGGATGGACCAAGAGCGAATGATTAGGATGTGACATCAAGGAGACTTACAGATTCTCTTTGCTGATGTCTGTGAGAGTTATCATGCAACATGGTTGTACTAAGATCCTTGTAGATCTAATGAACATGGGAGTAAGAGTAATCAAAAAGGGCACTAAAAAATCCAATGCTTTTCTAGGGGGTCCCACTGGAAAGACATGCACCCATGCTTGAAGGTTGGTGATTTCTCTGGATTCAGTATTCAAAAAAGAGAGAAAAGAGAGAGAGAAAAAAAAAAGAAAAAAAATGGAAAGAAAGTGCCACAAAAAAAGTCAATCCTCCCTTGCATAAAACGCCAAGTGATCGTATGCCTTGTTGTTATGGTACTCTCATAGTCACTCATCATGGGATGAAACAATGTGATGTCATGGATTAGAAGGATGGACTTGGTCTTGATCTTGAAACGATGGGTTAATGACACCTTAATCATGCTTTACACGCGGGATTCACTGTGTCCTAAGTTAGTTACCTCATGTCCCAATCTCTATGATCCCTTTCTATAGTTCGTCTCATCTCATTGTTCATGTAATTGTAGTTTGTGTCCCGTATAGCATAGAATTCTTACCTCATTTCGATGATATTTACATGTGTGTGTTTTGTGGAGTTAGTGCGGATTACATTTAACCCTTCTAGTGCCCACAGACACTTTAAGTGTGTTTACACAAGGGCATTATAGGTTGGAACCTGCTTTGGGGAGGACCCACTTGTGTAATCTTTTGTAATCTTCACTTATGACATAGCTCACACACCATTTCTTACCTTAGCATAATTTTTCATAACGTTCTTTCCCTACTATTATCCCCATGAATTTTAATGTTCCAATGTACCATTATATACCCTTTTTCTTACCACCCAAGGTTTTATTGATAAAATCCACACCCTTATCATTAATGATGCCTTTTGAATTAATGAAATTACCCTAGAACATCTTGATCATAGTCAATGTCCTTGATTTCCAACGTTAATTTCAAGAAAATCATTTAAAAAGTTGGTATTTTCATGGTGTCTCACATCACTAGGGACGAGATATCATGTATGCGATATCGCATCCCATGTGATATCATGTACACGATGTATCATACGTGATATCGCGTCCCCACCACCTATAAATAGGTCACCCCCGCAACACTTAGTATCATTTTGTCATTCACACGGGGGGAGTTTTTGAAATTTTTCTTTGTGACTTGCGATTGCATGACCCTTGCTTTTCTCACTATATCTCCCTTGTTGGTACTCCGATTTTTATTCCGTTTGAACCTACTTGAACTTGGAGTGTTTAGCTTAGTCGTGGGGGATGGACACTTGTCAAAAAGTGCCTAATTTTTTTGAAATTTATCATCACCCAAAGGAAATCAGCTAGGATAATTAACTATAACACTTAGAATAATTGTGCCTAAAAATCATTTAATCCCTAGGTATATCGGGAAACTAAAATTGAAACCACCTAAGTCACAGGACTCATTATTACAAACTTTTGGGCACTATCACATGTGATAACATAAGATCATTAATTAAGGTAAGTAGTAAGATATAACTTAACTTCAAAAATGACCTTACTAACATTGGGCCCGTATGATTGCAAATGGCCCTGAAACGTGGACAATAGGAAGGTCCTTCCCAAGGTGGAAGCAAACGAGCTTGGAGAGGTAGAAGACAAGGTCCTGCCGGACAACATGCAGCATAGGAGGAGTAATCATTCAGTATTCATCAAGATGAACCTCCTACCAGACGGTTCAGGCAGGTAGAAGGAGGAGCTACTGCAGTGCCTGAATCAGGACAACAACTCACATTGTCCCAAGATTGTGTTTAGGTTATCCATGAGAAGTCCACATTCGCTGTGGTGATTGTGGAATTGAACTTTGAATCATTCACAGAGTTCACTCTTGAGGCCATTAGGGATCACCTCAAAGGATCTCCCTTATGGCATATCCTCTCTGAAAGTGGTGCCTGGTACCTAGGAGAGATGTACCAATTTTGGCATAATAGGGAGAAAGGCACCACTATTAATATTTGTGATGTGATAGTTGACTTCTTTGCACAGGAAATTTCAGAAGTGTTAAACCTTCCAAATACAAGGCCCCAGGTTGCTCGGTTATCCACCCATTTAGACCCTGATGTGTGAAAGGATTGGTTGGAGAAGGCTTATGGCAGAGATAAAGCATTTGGTGAATTGATGATGGAAGAGAGGGTTTACTTCAAAATCGGAACATATCACCTCTTCCCCACAAAGGGCTTAAAAAGGATATCAATGTATGCGGCTAGAGGATGTGCAGTGTTGATGGAAAAGATTAATGCTAACCTACCCCATCTATGGAGATCCTGAGGCATTTCGAAGAATAGAAGACAGGGAAGATGGCATTGCCTTTTCCCTATCTTATTAGAAAGCTTTGCTGACGTGCTAGTATTTGGGAATACACCAATGACGTCCTCTGAAAAGCTCAAACTGCTTCATATGCTGAATTGCTAAAGGCGCTAGCTCCAAGAAAAAGCACTAGAGAAGAGCTGGGACCAGAACAAGAAGAAGAACATATGGCTGGACCCAGTCAATCTCCAGCCACAGGTCCTAGCCAACAACAGGAAGTAGGGCCTAGCATAGGCTAGGATCAGCCACCACTGCCACAAGACTACAGACCGTCGATGAGCCATTTGAGGGCCATCATTGAGATGGTCAGTTGGGGAAGTTGTGATGATAAAAACCTCTTCCCTATCATCGATGATCCCAGGTAGCCTACTATTTCAGTAGATCCCACAAGGGGTGAAGTCTCCATTCACACAAGAGGAGGGAAAAGTAGATGGTCACAATAGATCTCAGGAAACATGACATCTTTCTAGGTGCAGTTAGAGACTGGTGAAGGGGCCACCATGGTGGTCATGCAACAATAGAATGCAACAAGAGTTGTAGATGTGGTCATAGACCACATCAAAGAATCCTTCAACGTACCTGTTGTGCCACCGGCAGATCTTACAAGAGCACGAGATGCTCAAACCTTAGCCAAAACCTCAATGACTCTTGCGGAACATGAGGATGTGCTTGATTGATTACTTCAAATAGGGCAAATAATGACGTCCCTATTTGACATCCCTTAGGATGTTACGACAATTTAGTTGGATCTCATTTCCACAAAGGGGAAGTTGGTCTTAATAGAAGTAAGGGTAGAGCATGCTGAAGCTGAAGTGCAGAAACTACAAGAGCAGCTCATGGCCTTACAAGTAGCACAACGAGACCCTTTGCAATTTCTTCCCATAGACCAGCTAGAAAAATTTAGAATTGAGTAGCTAACAAAGTTAATTGTAGAGAATAAAAAGGTGATGAAAGAAAAGGAGATGGTTGTTTGGGATGCCTTCATAGCACAGGCACAAACCCATGTGCATCTTAAGGCACTCAAAGCCTTATAGGAAGAAAAAAAAAAGCTTGCGCTTGACAATCTTCGATTGACCACTGTAGAAAAGAAAAAGAATGTTCTTGATGAACTCTTTCATCAATTATGAGAAAAATTTATCCAGGTCAATAGAGATGTAAGCCATTTAGCTAGAGAAAATCGAACCCTCTCGATGGAGGAGGTACGTGCCATTTGTCAAAAGTCGACGATTGAGATAAGTGTGTAGCAGAATAAGGCTAAATGACATGAAAAGCTAAAGGAGCACTTCTATGATCAGGTGGGGATGTATAAACAGATCCTTGAAAAGGATATCCATATGGCCAAGGTACAAATCAACACTATCAATGCTCAACACACTGATTGGCGGGCCATATTGGACACATATGCTCTCACCCACCAAGTGGAAGTTAAAAATTGGGACCTGTAGATTCAAGATTTGATAGAGTACATGGAGTTGGAAAATATAAGATATGACAATCTTACCATGTTGATAGAAGGGTGCCCGAGGTCAGAGCTTGAGTAGCAGATATCAACCACCCATATCAAATACGAAGCAGAATTTGCAGAGCGCAAGAAGCTGGTGGAGAAACTGGATGTTGCAAATTCTGAACTCGAGGTGGTAAAAGCCAGCTACCAAGGATAGAAAGATGTTGCAACATACTTGGCTTGATGGCTAGTAGACTTTCATGAATACAAGGATAAAGCCAGAGCCTATGAGGAGGAACGATGGGTGTTCGCGGCTTAGTATGTCAAGGCCAACTAGATGTTTTCACAACTACCCTATCCATGGGAAGTGTCGACTTTGTCAAATGTTGGAACACTAGCATGGATAACACAAGATCCTCGAACCAAAGAGGAGAAGCTCCAGGCCATACTTCAATGCCATCAAGCCTCAAAACCTGGAGCACAAGACAAAGGGAAGGCACCAATGGAGGAGCCATCGCCACTAGGAACTACATGAGTTCCAAATTTTTGTAGTTGTAGCATATTTTATGTGTTGCATTTTCTTCCCACACTACAGCATCATCCCATTTCTTTTCCCATCTAATAATCCCATACCTATCCACTGTGTAATCACTGTAACTTGAGGAAGAGTTTTTATTTAGTCATGGGGGTATGATGGGATGCGATATTGCATACATGATATCACGGCCTGCCGCAATGTCTATAAATAAGAAGTGACTCTCCCTTATTTCACAACGAAGGTTAGATTGTAGCTAAACTCTGGTAGTTGGATCCCTGTAGAGATAGATTATTGTCTAGTGTCTACTTGCACTGTGGTGAATGTAATTGTACAACATCCTTTATTTGAGTGTGACGTACTTGGACACGTACATGACCAACAATAAAGATCAAGATTACTTTGTCATTGTAGCATTCACTTTGTTATTTATTTATTTATTTAATTATTATTTACTACTTTCCTAATAGTCTCTCTCACCCTTAAACTCACGTTAGAACGTGGAATGAGTATGACTTCATTACGAGCATTTAAGTGTGACTACTTGGTAACCTAGTGGCGTACCTAGGATCTGTGCTTGGTAATCCCAATGGTAGTTGTGCACGAAGTCCAAGATGTGTACGGATAATCAAGGAATGGATGCTTATCACACTTAGGCTAGATTAGATTCTCTTACCCTGTCTCTCTTAGCTTAGTTAATATTACTTTCCATTGCCTTCAGGAGTAGCATTAGATTAGGAACACATCATACACATCACTCTGGACTAAACCATATGTGATAAATATAATACTAGTCCAGGTGGTAAGACAACAAACTGCAACCTAAGGATAACTGTCTAGGTGCCTCAACTAGTCTGTCTGCAGAGTTCAACTAGATCACGTGTGAGAATTCTCATATTTGTATGGTTGAGTGTAGGGGTACCTCTCCACTCATCACTTGTATTTCACTCTAATAGTGAGCCCAAGTTATCTCCCTAGTGTGCAAGGAGTCTCTATTTTTCACTTGGGCTTCTACAAAGTCTTTGTAGTTCTTGAGGTCTATCACCTCCTCTTTTAGCTTCTTGTTCTCCTCCCTCAATGCTACAACTTGTTCCCATAGGAACTTGTTGGAGCATCTACATTCCCAGAGGGAAGTAGCACATGAGAGTGCACATCTAGTGGCACCCTCATATAGCCCACATGAGACATTCTCTAAATCGAAGGGTAAGGGAGGCAATGTGTCAACCTTCACTAGCTTGTTAGGATTCCATCTTAGCTTAGGCACTATAAACAACATAAAATAATGTCCAACAAATAAAATCATTTAGTAACAAAAACTACATAATCATAGAAACTGAACAAAAGACCAAAAATATATATAAAAAAATCAACAATAAAGGCAAAATTGGCTAAAATTTTTACCAATCTCAAGAGCTAACTGTTGTAACTGGTTGATCATATCTTTAGCTACATCCTACATGAATTCAAGTTTATCAAGGGTTTCCACCCATGGTTGCATGTGGAAGGTAGTAGTGAAAGCTTTTTCCTATGGCTCTTGGGCTACAATAAGTGTAGTAAGCAATCAACAACCATAGAAAAGATAAACATGAATTAATGAAATATGGCAAGTACAAAACTTAAAATCAAAGATCATACATACCTAAGAGGTCCTCTCATATGGCAATAGGAGGTTCACTGAACTATGGATTCTCTAGCGTAGCATCAAAATGACCCATAGGAGGAAGAGAAGGTAAGTCATCATTTTGAAACACATCATCCTCATAATGCTTTAAAATTTTCTTTCCCTAGTGTTGTAGTTTTTCTTCCTCCTTTTGATACCTTTGTTTCTCCTTAGTTGCCATTGCTGTGGCCCTAACTTCCCATTCTTGTTGCTTATCTACAAAAGCATCAATCACAACAACATAGAAACACTTAGCATGTTTTGCCTAAAAGAAAACATGTAACTAACTATAAACCATAACTTTAAAATAGATTAATAAAACAATAAACTAAGAGATAACATACCTCTAACTTCATGGGAAAAATCTCTAAGTTCAACCTAGGCTTCTTCACAGGCTCCTCAATTACTAGTGTTGGTTCATTAGACAAAGGCTTCTTAAATTTGGCCCTAGTTATCGCCTTAGCCTCTTTGTGTAGCTTTTGAGCCTTCTTGATGCTAGATGGTACTATGAGAGGCTCCACCCCTATGTTGTTAGGGGATACACAATGCCATCCACTGATCCCCTTTATAGTGATAGTCAATAATTCACCAATAGCTTTTGGCAGGTCCTAGGCTTATGTGGTTGGGGCAAGGAGCTTCACCCAAGGTTTGGTGAGTTGGGATGGATCTTGGATAACCCATCATCCATCCTTCCTCACTACTAAGAGCTTTGCAAACCTTCATAAGTTAGTTGCAAAAAGTGCAAAGTGCACATGACATTTTGTAGTGAGGTTGTTGCGAAGCTCTTGGATCTTCCATTATATCCTAGAGATAAGGTGTGCAGCCTAATTAAATCAAGCATCCTCAGTGAGCACCTACTTCATGGCCCAAGCTTGCTCCACACCCAAGATCCCTTACGGTAACAATTTGGGATCAAAACAAGGGATAAATTTCTCTAACTAATGATAACTTTCTATGCTTTGAAGAGTATCCCTTGGTATCACAATGAATGTTTAACCACTCTTCTACATCCTCCTGATGATCCACCTCCTTGCCTACTTTTGTGATAACTGACATGCCATTATTTAGAATGCTGAAGAGATCACTGAAGGTGGATGCACTAATATCCAACACAATGGTCCTCATCATGAACCTGAGTGGTGAACTTCCTAACTCCTTTGCTAAGGGAGTTAATGATGTTAAAAATCTCCACAATAGGAATGATTAGGCTTGGGGCCACGAAGAGGTCAAATAGGTCCACATGTATAACTCTCACATGTATAGCATTAGGGGCATGGTCTAACAGCCAGTCCTATGAGGATTTCACCTCATTAAACTTGAGGATCAGGGTATTCTTAGCACATCCTAAAGTGACAATCATAGCTTTAGCTGATGGAGTGACCTCTACAACATAATGAAAAGATAGCTTGTTAGACTTAGCATAGGTGCATCATGTAAAGAAAATTATAACAAAAATATAACTAAGTTAAAATAAAAATACAACTATTCTAACAACCAAAGCCAAAATAATAAGAAAAAATGGTAGTATATGAGTAACTTAAAATCAACAAAGTAAAAACACTCACTTTGCCTATTTGATGCAGGCATTTTAGGAGCTATAGGGGTTGGGTTTATGTCTAGGTTATCAAGAGATGGGTTGGTGCACCAGCTATCCATCAATCCATTCCTTAGGAATCTTGTATAAGCCTTAGGATGATGTTTGATGCTATCTTTGAAGTCATCCTCTAGCTATTCCAACACTGCAAGCCTCATGTTTGGGATTTTGGTGAACACCTCTAAATTTATGTGGGCTAGTAGCAAGAGGTTGTCACCTCTAATTAAGCCCCACTCATTCATCTTGAATTTGTAGGTAAGTGAAACAACAAAAATTGTCATAACTTAAGTTTACAACTCTAGAACATAACCATAAATCAAAGACAACCTTACTTACCCATATACATGATAAATGGTGCATGGAAGGTTTTGAAATAATGTATGTACACCATGACCAATAATTAAAGTGTTGACCTTATTATATTAACTTATTTTGAGCATCCCCCAAATTTTTGACAATTTGTGAGAACCCACAATAATAGTGCCATCATTTTTCACTCCTACCATGCAAGCTTTAGGTTTGTCCATTAAAAACTTGATGATTAAGCTAGAAGATCCAAGCAAGATGGTCTCTATGATCATTGCTATAGCTTTAGTCATCAAGTGTGACCAAACCATCACATTGAAGTTTCATAGGAGATAAGTGAGGAAGTCTTTGGCCCATAGCTTAAACCATATCCCATTGTGATCCCACTCCATATCTAGAACTAGGGAGTTAGGACTAGGGAGGTGGATACAACATAATAGCCCACCATCTCTATGGCCAAAAGGATGAGCTTCAGGAAGGCCTTGTAACATCCAACACACAACTATTATGACCATGCAAACTAATAAACTAAAATTGAAAACTAGAATTAAAAAAAGTATATAAAAATAATAGGCAAGATAAAATTGAAATTACTACATCAAACCATAAAGCCTCATAACCATTAAACATAGAAAATATTACTTAGAAAAAATTTGAAATAGTTTACATAAAATGATAGTTTAGCACTAAAATCATAATAATGATAGATTACAACTGTGATGAGTGGGGAGGTACCCCTACACTCAACCATACGAAACAAGCATAGCATGCACGATCCAGTCAAACTCCACAGACTAAGTACCTACATGCCCCATGGAACACTTGGGGTTAATCATTCGTTGTCTTCCCAGACTTACTTGTAGTTGTCACGGTGTATGGTTAAGTAAGTCCTTGCATAGCTGCTTCAGCACTGCTCCATTCCAAGTGTTTGCTCCAGATCCAATTCGTTGTTTGTATCATCGCCATCTACACACACAACACAATCGTATATTAGCAAGGGTAAATGAATCATCATGTAATTGATACCTTGATTTGGTTGGCTAGGTTGTGGTATGGCTAATATGGATATGGGGATATATTAATGATGACTACCAAAGGTTTAGGGGTTAGGAAGAAAATCAAACATTTTAGGGCTAGGAGAAAATCAAAAAAATTGGGCCCCATACCCCCATGACTAATCGCAAACCTCTAGTAGTGTTAGAATGGAGAAACAAGAGGAGTAAGAAAGATAGATAAAAAGGGACAATTATGGCATCGATGAAATGGATGTCAAGATGGAAATAAAGAAAATAAAATTAATTGAAAAATGTTAAGGGAAAAAATTTAACTAATGCTCCAAATAGGAATGTTAGTGGGTCCCCCCCAAAGCATGCTCATGCCCTTAATGCCCTGACAAACCCACATTCAAAGAGTCCGCAGGCTCCAGGAATGTTATTTGGAACAAGAGTTAAGGTCTTAACCGCAAGCATTTACCAAAAAGAAAACAATGCATCAACCAAAATATATACACTAATGATACACCTGGCAATGAGGTGAACAATGGAGAGAAGGATGGAGAGAGGAAAATGGAATGGAATCCCAAGAACAAGGTGGTGTATAGCCCCTTGTATGTTTTATGATGAATGTGACTTGGCAAGTCGCATTCCAAGTTTGGCCTCAAACCAACCATATCTAGTGACTTCACATCAATGCATTCAACTAAACCATCCACTTGGATAACAAGAATGCCTTCCTCAAGAGTCACCAGCATTTCGACAAAACAAAGGAGAGAATGGAAAGCGAGAAGGACCTTAGTTAGAGGGAATACTTTTGCTTTCATAACCAGTGCTTGTAGCTCAAGTTTATTTCATCTAAGGGTTGTGCTTTGAATTCTCACTTATTTTTTTTTTCATTTTGTGTTTTGTGTTTTTATGCGTGAGAACCACACCATGCAAAGACTTCTTATTTTTATTGTCTCAGCTTCCGATAATTGGGTATCATCGAAATGGCAAGAAAATCTAAGAAGAAAACATCCAAGCACCCAAGAGAATGATCAACACAAATGCATCAAGTTCCCTTGAAGTCACACCCTTTTCAAACCTTGAGTCCTTCCTTAGTTTGAGAAGTGCCTAGTCACCGGTTCGTTAAAGTTCTTAATTAAAAAGGGACTGTACATTTCCAAGCTAAGAGAGACCATAGAGTGTTGTGGATGGATGGATGAAGTGAAATCATTGCCTGTCATATCAAAAGAACATACCTTAGTATCAACATTGTGACTTAAAGGTAAAAACCAAACATTAGCAGTCAATAGGAAAATAGTTCATCCCATCATTCTGAACACTTATTGGGTGACAAACTTATAGGGTGGATCACACACACACACACACATAAAATGAAAAAAGTATAACGATGTTGTAAAACAAAAACTAGAAAAGTTAAAAAAATTTGTAAAACAAAAATGTCTAAGACAAAAACGTGAAAAATAAAAATGTGTAAAACAAAAATTAAAAAAGAACTGAGGGCCCCATATGATTAGCATAGGTGGACATCTCCCCCATGACTGAGTGGAAAGGGAGAGATCCAAAATAATGAGTGCCTGTTTGAATTTCTAAGAAGTGTCCAACTTCTCCAAATTGATGATCTTAGATTAAGGTATGGAAATTGGCGACGTTCATATTCCAATGTGTCTATGCCTTCGTTGTTGGCATGGCTGGTCTCCTTAGTTAGTTCCATGCATATTTGTCTGCTTCTTCTAGTAGTTGTCAACCACGGGGTGTCTACTATTGGTTGTGTGGTTGCTACATATAGGCATATTTGTTTCAAAGTTTCAAGAGCACACTTGTTACATGGAGGCATTTCCTCCATGTCATCACCCAATGAATCACTATATGTGATGCATGAAACTTTCCTCTTCTCGATCTTTCCATAAATTTTTATCTTAGAAATTTCCAAGGAAAGATCGCAGATCCTAAGGCATGCTTCTACTGTACTTAGCCATGCCCTTCCCATTATAATTGAGAAGTCCCCTTTGTTGTTGTTCACTTCAATCACCAGAAAATCAGCTAGGTAAGACCAACCACACATAGTGGTAATGATTTCCTCCACCAATCCCAAGGGAATGGTGATGGACTGGTTTGCTAGCTCTAGTTGAATGTTACTCTTCTTAAGTTGGGGCAGGTTCCAGGCGTGATACATCTCTCGTGAAATTAAGTTGACTCTGGAAAATTGAGTCAAGAAGAGCCCTATGTGGTTTATTTCCAACAATTTGTAAATAGATTAAGGAACTCCTAGGATTAGTTAGTTTCCTAGGAAGGTGGCCTACCTTGATCCAGTCAGTTATGGTATGCGTCAACATAACCGTATGCGTTAAGATCTGTGGGGCTGAAGGGTGCTCTGAAGTGTTAGATGGTGGAGGAGTGTACATGGGCCCAATCACTTGTTGTTGCAAGAGTTTGTTTGGGCTTTTGGTTCTAAAGAAAGGTCTTATCTTTTTACAGTTGTCAGAACCAGCAGTAGGTTGGATATTTACAGCTCTTGCAGCGTGACATTGCTATGGTTGGGTAGGAAGTTCCCCTTGCATTGTTGGAGCAAGAGGTGTTATGGGAACTACTACTGGTGGAAGAGGTGTGGATGTATTAGAAGGATGATTTGGGTATGGAGTGTCTCCTAGAGGAGAAGGATTCCTTCTGAAGTATTCCCAAACTTGGTAGTGACGGTGGGGAGTTGAGTGACTCATAGAGTCACTTGGAGAAATTGGTTACTGCACATCATATCCATAAGGGCTAGGCTACTAGTAAGGGTTGGTGGAACTGCCTTGGATTACCTTGTGGATAAGGTAACCTTCAGGGTGTTTTCCGTCGGTTGAGTCTTGGATTAAGTGCATACACCCCAGACTCCTGTAGATGTGAGCTAATTGGACAACATTCCTGAGGATGGTCATAGTGGTAGATCTCACATCCACCATCATCGTCTGTGTCAGAGTTCACAGCCACATCGGAGTTAGTGATTTTCCCCTTACCCTTGTTATGTGCAGGGCCTAAATCTCTCCACTTTGTCTTACCTTTGTCACTACTTTGTTCTACCTTAGACTCTTCTACAATTTTTAAGATAGTTTTAATTTTAGAGTCTAAGGAACTCCATATGTCATCTACCTTAGCCGCTATTTCTGTTGTGAGCTTTTGAAGTGGCAATGTATTTCTGTTCACCAACTCTTCGATTGGTGACTCATCCTCTTCATCACAAAATTTCACTTCCTTTTTTCGAAGAGAGGAATCATGGTTGTATTCTTCTGCACTTTCCCTTTTTCATAGCTCACCTTCTTCTTTTGCTACTTATTCCAATAAGCGATGTACTTCATGAGCTCTAAGTTGTGAGAGTCTTCCTTGGGCATAAGTCCCAAGGGTTCTTCTCGTTTCATGCCTTAGCCCATCCACGATGTGGCAAAGTTGATCCCTCTAAGTGTACTCATGGCCCAGGCAATGATGTAACAATGTGTAGTAGTGGGCCATGGCAGCATCCAAGGGTTCATAAGTACCTTGCTTCTAGCCTTGGATATGCTTATGCAAATTGGACACTCTAGAGTACGCTGATACTTATCATTGAATAGTTCTAGCATTGTACTCGACCTCCTGATGATTTCCAGTTCTAAGGACCAGTACCAACTCTCTGCTTCCTTGGTGAGTGTCCTTGGGAACAACTTAAGTTTTTGCCACTCATTTTATATATTTTGCAAGACGTAGGCATCGTGGAATGTCTGTAAATGATTTTGTGGATCAGCATTGTATCCCCCTTCAAATCGTGGGATATTGTTCATGTCTAAATGTTTGATCCAACTATCTTTTAAATGCCTTGTGGGAATCCTAACTACCTCCGTTATGTCAAGCATACTTCAGGTTATGAGTAGGAGCTCATCATGATCATCTCTTTTATGAAGGCTATGATGTCTGCGTTGTTACCTACTCTCCCTACATCCTTGCCCTTGTCCTCTCTCTCAACTTTCCCATCAAGGTCTCTCATTTTTCTTACCTTTATCCTCTCCGTTGTATTCATGATGGCTATGCCTAGATGTGGAAGGAGAGGGTGAGTGATGTGAAGAAGGGGAAGAAGAAGGGGAACCATCACCATGATGATGTTTCTTGCCTTCTCTTCAGCTGCTACGGCCCCGATCATGGTGATGATTTGAGTGCCCGTCCTTAGCATAAGTGGTTGTTCCCTTTGTGAATAGTTGGTGTTCACGGGCATTAGAACCATGGTTATGTATCGTTGATCATAGGTTTTGATACCCAACCTCCTCATCATCGTTAGGAGGAAGAACATTGTTTGCTAAAGAACCCATTATAAGGGGTTCCTCATCTCCTATTTCGCTAAGGACGTGCAGACCTTTTCCCTTCAAAAGTGTATGTTGACTCTCTTGCCTTAATTCCCTCATATGTTGTGCATCTATGGGATATCAAAGTCTTCTGCAATGTATTCAGCATATAATTTAGTCATGCCTATCTGTGCCAAGGCCCGGAAAAGCATGTGAGAGACTGATTGATCTGGGGGTAACACGATGTTACCTTGCAAATCTCTCCATCACAGTTGTTCATCTTGATGAAGGATAAAGGTAAAGTTTGGAATATACTCATTAGGATGAGTATAAACTATCTTGTATTGTTTAGGATTTGGTTGATTTCAGCTATGTGTTTTATGTTGCCGACTATCTCATGTATGGTCCTTAGGTGGTGAGTTGCTGTTATGAGAAGAAGACATTTTGATTTACCGGTGTGCTAATTTTACCGTTATATAATAAATTTTTTTATCTTGATTAACCCAAAGGTTCATTTAGGCTCCCAACGATGTGAGTGATATCCTTTATATTCTATTCGGCGCACAAACAATTATTCCCCGGCAATGGTGCCAATGATGAGTGGCGAGGTATCCCTACACCCAACCATATGAAACGAGCAAAGCACGTGTGATCCGGTCGAACTCCATAGACTAAGTGCCTACACACCCCATGGAACACTTGGGGTTAATCATTCATTGTCTTTCCAGACTTACTTGTAGTTGTCATGGTGTATGGTTAAGTAAGTCTGAGGTATATGATTTTTATAGTCTTTTATGTTTTTCTCCTATGCTATTGAGGTGAAGGGTTGAGAAACTAAATAACTCTAACTAATGACTAAGTCTAAATTAATCCATTCCCACTTATTGTACACTCCCTGAACTATGCAATTGCGGCTACCAAACACTAATCGTTACTGGGATCACCACGCGTAATGCACATGCTCAAAGTGGTCGTACTGAGGCACTTCACTAGCCTAAGCGTAATGAGCATTCATTCCTTGACTAGCCATACACATCCTTAGATGCTTGTAATCAAGTCGTACTCATGCCGCGCCATTGTAGGGTAATAAATAACAGGTAAGAAATAATAGGTAATAAATAACAAGTAATAAATCCTATTTCATGCACTGCAAGATTTATCCACAAAGCTCATCTTTATTTTCGTACACAACTTGCGTTCAGGTACAATGTTTCTCGAATAAAGATCTGTTCACTTGGGGACTCCTATTGTGGGCACATGGAAAATATTCTATCTCTGGAGTGATCAATCTACCAGAGTTTCCCTACTTCTAGCCTAGGATGGGAAATAAGGGGAGTGTCACCTCTTATTTGTAGATTTGGCAGCAGACTGTGATATCGCGTACGCGACATCACAGGGGAAGACGCGATATTGCGTATGCGATATCGCGGCTCATGCAAATCGCGTCTCATCGAACTGAAAACATGGAATTGAAAATTTAGAACTAAAAATGTAAAAGTAATAGTATAGGACTAAATTCTCAATTTCCACATTGAAATTGTATAGTTAGACAAAAATCCAACATACAACTTAAGTTTATAACTAGGAATCAACCAAAATTTCACACTTAGCACCAAAATGGCCATAGGAAAACACTTAGCAAAAAAGATGAAAAAAATTTACTTTGAAACAAATCACTTTGAGCCCTTTCCTAACATCCAAAACTATACCCAAGACCATGGGATGTTATAAGAATTTTTTTTTTTACAATTTCAACGTTGCCCATCTTCACAGGCATAAATGCGCAACAACCTAGTAACCATGATTTTGCGCAACCAAATGGAAATGATCAGAATTAATTAACTGCTCAACGGAATTAGATGGTTCCATAGCTATTCGAATCATAAAAGAATGAACTATAGGCCTATAATAATAAAAAATAAAAATTATTAACCATGTTTTCAGAAAAAATTACACAAGTGACCTGACCATGGCCATCATGCTAAAACCCATTTTAGCGTAAGCGGATGAAAATGGCCGTAATGACCAAACCATTTATCTAAATTCAGTGATTGAAGATTATTTGGAATCCTTGAATTGTGAAATTAAAACTCATAATAATAAAACTTAACATTTCTTAATAGTATACTATAGAAAATATGCACAACTTACACAAAAAATGGCCCTAGGATAAAAAACACACTTGACATAGGTTGATGGAAACAATCATAGAAAATTATTCGTTAAGTGAAATTGAGTGGTTCAAAAATACAATTGATTAAAAAAGTATAAAATAGCCATATCACATTAGAAAAATTAAAAACTCAACCATTTACTTAAAGAAAAATCCAAAAGTGGCATTACTTTTTTTTTGGATGGAAAAAAGTAAAAAACCCTGAAAATCATGGAAAAGGCATTTAAAATTCAATGAAACCAAAACCCAAAGCCCAAGTAATGCCAAAAATGGTCTAGATCTATGATAGGAGTTTCAAAAAATTTGAAAATAATAAATATACAAGCCTAGGTCTAAAAAATAGAACAGAAGTGAGAAAACGGAATACATGAAAGAGTAGAAAACTTGTAAGAGACTGCTACCTAGGAAAAATGGTAGTTAAGCTTTTCATAATCCTTGAACAAAGTAGAAACACTAGGCTTTCAATAGTGGCATCAACCTCCTCCAATGTAGGATTCCTAATAGGAGCCATCTTCTTCACCATGATTCTAGAAACAAGTCTTGAAATGTAGAAAATCCTTAGTTTTTGACAAGCCTCTAGTGACTATGTTGGTAGTAGTGCACCAATAGTTGGAACTATGTTGGTAGTAGTCCACAAGTATTTTTTGCTACATTAGAGTAGGGGAGTAGGCAACAACAATGGTGGAAAAACTCTCCAACAAGGGCATAGTGAAAAACATGAGAAACAACAATGAATTTTACCAATTTTTCCTATGTAAAACCAACCCAAAGCTAGGTGTCCATCCGAAAACCTTGGTTTCTATTTAGAGCTTCACTTAACTTAGCTTCAAAAATTAGAATCTAGGGACTATGATGGGTTATGGCACAAAAAAATTACCAATTTTGACCAGGTCCTGTTGGATATTCCCAAGAATGACACAAAAATCCATGACTACATTGAGAGTAGTTAACCTAAAGCCATTGAACAACTATCACTTCTACCTTATCTCTCTAAACCCTAGATTGGATGCCCTAAAACCCAGAAATATGACCAAGTATGAGAGGTCTTAACAAGATACTAGTGACTACACTGAAAGGGGACTAAGGACTATGCTAGGCCATCGTAGTCCCAACTACTGGCAACGTGGTCCATAATGGAATGAACTTCCAGTAGCCCATCCAACCTCTTGAGGCCTTAAAATTGACTATTTAGCCTCTCCAAACCCTAGCTAGAGCCCTCAACAACATTGAAACTTGATGAAAGGCACCCCAAATATTATATGAATCAAGCCTCCTCACTAACTATGTTGACAGAAGTAATGGACTATGCTAGGCCAGTGTAGTCCTAGTTGATGCCCAACATAGTCCAACATCATGTCTTGCCTCCCTACAATCTTTGGCAATACACCTAGTTCATTTAATCCTTCGTTGACCTTGAATCAACACACTATCTTCCCAAATCCTAGTTTGAGCCTCTAGTAAGCCTGAAACATGGTCAATTGCAATGAATGGTGCCACATTTTCTTCTTCCCTATGACTACACTGGGAAAACTCAGGGACCATGCTCCATGGTTCTAGAGTTAGTAGACACCATATGAACACTTACATACCTCAAAATTACCTTTTCGAAGCCTCCACACCTAGTCAGGACCCCTAGTAATCCCAAACTAATAGTCAATTAACCAAAAAACTTAAGAAAATCAATAAAACTAAGTTCCCACTTGGGACTATGCTAGGGATTGGGAGGACTACATTGGGCTAGCATAGTCCCATTGACTAACATGTGTAGTCCACTCAAAAATTCCAAAAACCCATAATGTATTAGCTTCAACTCAACTTCTGAAACCAAACTAGGTCAAATCTTGCCATTTTTGTCATTTCTCATCCTAAAACTTAGACTACACTAGATAGGGAGTTGGGACTATGTTGGGCCAATGTAGCCCCTACTTGGGTTTCAAGGTAGTCCCATTGAAATTGTTAAGAAACATCAAAAACCATGAAAATTGACCCTGGTCAATCCCAAAACCCTAGTTTAGGCTTATATAACCATGAAACCTACTTTTTGTTCATATTTTGATAATTTTAACCATGAATATGCTGAGAGGGGAAGAGGACTATGTTGGGCCAATGTAGTCCCTACCCAATGTCTAGTGTAGTCCTATTGAAACTATCTAAACATGTTAAAGATCATGAAATTTGACTTTGACGAAACCCTAACACCCTGTCTTAGTTAGTTTAACTTCAAAAACTTGCAATTTCCATTGGTTTTGGTCATTATAAATTAACTACATTGGGTGGAACTTGGGACTACATTGGGCTGATGTAGTCCCCTCCAAAGCCTAGCGTAGTCCTCCAAAAATTGATGAAAACTTACTAGAAAATTCCTAAAGCTTTGTTTGAGCCATTTTAGTGTCAAATCATGCCATTTTCATTATTTTTAGCCACTCCAAGCTAGACTATGTTGAGAGGGAAGGAGGACTATGTTGGGCCAGCGTAGCCCCTCCACAGGGCCTAGCGTAGTTCCTCAAGAACTATACAAAAACCATCCTAACTAACTTAGAACTACTATTGACAAAGCCAAGAAGCCTACCCAAGCCTTTGTGACCTTGAAAATTGCAATTTTAATGATTTTTAACACCAACAACTTGGACTATGTAGCGACCAAAAATGTCGGTGGATGGAAAACACCGGGGGGTCGGTGGACGCGACACTTCTGACCTCGTATCTGTGGCAGGGCTGTGCTAGGTGTGTGCGGACACGGGGTGCCCTGAACGGTATGGTCAATCAGACAGGGACTTACATTGGCATCAATATAGCCTTTTGCAATGTAAATAATGTGAAATGCGAGATAATGCTTGAAAGTAAATGAAATAAGAGAGAAACTGTAAAAAATGCGACAGTAATACGAAGTAATGCTTAAAGGTGAATAAAACAAAAAATGATGCAATATGAGACAACAAGCAAGAAATAAAGTAAAGTGTAGTTAGAAACATGCACCACTCCAAAGCTACAAACTCACTCGGTTAGGGTGGATACAATCGGTTGCACAGTGTAACAAAGTGCAGAAATCTCGAGAGTAACCAAGGCATGTTGAGCATAAAGAGGTATGTGCTTGGATGCAGACTTGGGTACAAACAATGTGGGGTTCTACCAAGGTGGTAGAATGGAGACAGGACCTCACACTAGTTGAGAGAGACTGACTATTTACAATGTTAAACAGATGACTTTGATGTTACAATGTTGGAAAGAGGAGAAGTCTTTATTTCAGAATTCCAAAGTTCCCATCCCTTGGAAGCAATTTTGCTTCAAGAAGGATGCAATCTATTTTGAAATTTCCAACCTTTAAAAATTGTCAAGCTTTTGCATGCTATTTGTTGGGGTATTTATAGGACCGAGGGCATGCGAAAGGGGTGGTTTAAATGCTACGTGCCTCGAGCCTTTGTTGTCTTGCTGGCGCCACTCGTGCTGTTTGTGACCATTGGACCTACAAGACTGTTGTGATGCAAACTTGTATGCAATAACTAAAATCCTACTACGTTGTAATTACACCATCAGCGTCTGGAGATGTGTGCCAATGGTCTGATTAGGTGGAGTGCATTGATGTTGCAAAACCACCTGCATGCCTTGTTGTGCTTTGTGATGTAGCATGCTTGGCGTAGCATAGCACTTTGTTGCACGTTCTGCTATATGTCACATGCTTGCTACACTATGCTACACTATGTAGTGTAGCGTACCGTAGCAACTGGCCTTAGTCGTGAAAGCTTTGCCAATTTGCAAACCTTGTATCTTGCGATGGAAGTCTTGCGAACTCCGTTGACTCCGCCTTTCGAACTGCCTTCTGTCTCTTCCGTAGGATTGCTATGCCTTGCTGTGCCATGTAGCTCAACGTAGTGTAGTAGCAGACATGGTCTGCCACTTCCTAATGGAAAGGGACATCATTGTAGAACTTGAAATTGGGCCAGGGAAGTGGGTAGTGAAGTCGTTGCCATGCTATGTTGCGTGGCGTAGCGTAGCGTAGCACTTCGTTCTGCCATCATCTTCTGAAGCTTGCTACACTACATAGCGTAGTGTAGCATAGTAGGCTTTGTGACTTAGAAAACTTGTCAAACTATTTTTTGTGCAGCCAGAATGCTGCTGTTGACTCTATGCACTACTTCTGAATGAGCTGTTGGCCAGGCGGGCTACTTTGGTGGATAGGCGGGATGATGTTGAGCTTATCCATGCCCAAAGTAGAAAATTTGCCGAATTGGCTGGTCTGAACTCAAAATGTTCTTCTCCTGAAGAACTACCATAATGCTGTGTGGATTGTCGTGCCTAGTGAAGCGAGAATGACCTTGCATTTTTTGGGGGTGTTTCGGACTACATTAGAGGAGATGAGGACTATGCTAACCAGTGTAGTCCCAGTCCAGGCCAAACGTAGTCCCCTTAAGACATCATTACAAAAATAGAAAAAACATGTAAGTTGACACATAAAAATCATAGAAGGCCATTTGGAGTTTCTTGACCATAGAAATTGCAATTTTTTTCAATATTTTTGACCTTTCAAAATGGGACTGCATTGAAGGAGATGAGGACTATGCTGGGCCAATGTAGTCCCTCTCTAGGACTAGCGTAGTCCTCTAAAAATAATGAAAAGCTATCAAAAATAACTTTAAATACTGTCAAAAAAACCAAAAAAACCTTGTCCATACCCATGTGACTTCAAAAATTTCATTTCTCATCATTTTTAGCCACTTCCACCTTGACTACGCTGAGGTAGGGTGGGGACAACACTGGGCTAGAGTGTAGTCCCTCTTCAGGCCCAACATAGTCCATGAAAAGCTAGATAAAATTGCTCAATATTGACTTAGATTCAATGTTGGTAAACCATAAAGCCTTCTATAAGCCTTTTATACTCGCAAAAACTTGCATTTTCCATCACTTTTTTCTCATGCCAATCCTAGCTACACTAAATGGAGACTGGGACTACCTTGGGCCAGTGTAGTTCCTCTCTAGGCCCAGTGTAGCCCATAGAAAATTAATCAAAAATTGGCAAAAATGATCTAAGTTTATTGCTAGTCAACCCCAAAACCTTGTCAGAACTTTTGTCAATCATGGGAACTTCTACCAACCATCCTAAGCTTGAACTACACTAATGGGAAGGAGGGAGTATGTTGGACTAGGGCAGTCCAACTCCAGGCCTAGCATAGGCCACATTTTAACTTCTAAACCAAACACGAAAAACACCATTTTTGAGCTATAGGTTCTTTTTAGGCACCATTAAGATCATCAGGCCTTGCATTTGAGTCAAAATTCACCATTTTTGAATTGTTTCACCATGAGTACATTGAGAAGGGACTGTGACTATGTTGGCCTAGTGTAGTCCCTCTCAAACAGCATCATAGTTCACACTAGACTATCCATAGTTGATCAAAAAGACACTAAATCCTCTTCTTGTTAAACCTAACACATCACTAGAACTTGTCTGGCTATGGAGCCCAACTTCTCTTACTATTTCTAACCCTTGAAACCTTACTATGTTGAGAATGGATTAGGATTATTCTAGGCCAACATAGTCCCCCTCTAGGATTAGTGTAGTCCCCATAAAATTGACAAAAAATTGTCCAAAATTACTGAAAGTGCACTTCTAGGAGTCTTGGGGGATCACTAGAGTCGATTCTAGGTAGTAAAACTTTGCTGTTTCATTTTTCCAAACTCACTACACTAATAGGAACTTGGGACTGTGGTGGGCCAGTGTATTCCTTGTCCAAGCCTTGCATAGCCCACCTAAACCACTCCAAAAATTGCCAAAAATAACTCAAAACTCTTTTTTGGAAGTCTTGGGACACTACTAGAGTCAATGTCAGTAATAAAGCTTAGTTTTTGTAGCTTTTGAAATTTAACTATGTTGGAGAAGTCTAGGACTATGTTGGACCAACATAGTCACTATCCAAGCCTAGTGTAGTCCATTCCAAGATGGTTAAAATAGCTCAAGAACTACCCAAATTGACTTCCAAAAAGACCCATAACCTTGTTGGAGCATGCCTAGACCTTGGAACCTTGAGAAACGAGCAAAGGTTCATTATTTTTCAACATTTTCCTATCTAAAATCCTTGACTTATTCATCCCCTTGTGACTACACTAGGGCCTAGTACCCTGGTGTTGTCATCACAAGAAAATTTTTTTCCCTCTTTTTGGAAGTCAAAATGCTGCAAAATCTTGCCAATCTTCAATACCAATCACCTATGCTCATTGTTTAGACCATTAGAATCCCAAAAATGACCATACCAATCTTGGAAAAATTCCCTTAAAGGTCAACTACATTGGAAGAAGGTACAAAAGGTGCCAATTTTACGTTAAAACAACTCTGGAATGATCCCCTCATGTGCTCAAACTCTCTTGGTAACCTTGTAGCCCCATACCATGGCTCGCTAAGGTCTAAAACTGGCAAAATCTAATCCTATTTGGGTAGTATCAGCCAATTTTTATCATATGTATTCCATTCTCATAGATTTGACCTTGTTTTGCATTGTTAACCTTCTTTCTCATGAATTGACTTCATACAACCTCCATATAACCTTTTATTTTACCATGTTCGCTTTATTATGGCCCTTGATTAAACTTATATAACCATTTCATAATCCCATTGGGTATTATTTAACTCTTATAGCCTTGGTTGACCTTGTTTTCATCTTTGTTTTTCATTGGAATAGCATATGTCTACATGTGTAATAAAGTATTTGATATCATTTTAACATTGTTTGCTCATTTTTACCTAGGTGCTACTTAATGTACTTATGGTTGATATGCAAGATTGAAGTATTTACACCTAGGAGCAAACTGCCTTACATTTGAGCCTAAGTGGACCTTATGGTGATGTGGAATGATGTATCGATCTTAATTGTCTAGATCTTGAGTTTGTGAGTCTTTTTAACCCAATAGCCTTAATTGAAAAACCTAGTTAAAGCCCTTGATCTAGAGGCTAATGACATTAATAAAGACTCTCTCATTGAGGTTCTTGTCACAACACATAGTGGTGAGGAGAAAACCCTTAAACTAAGTTCCTCACTAGAACCTCAATAGGCTCAAGACATCACCAAGGTCCTACAAGAAAACATTAAGGCCTTTTCCTAGTCATATGAAGATATGCTAGGTCTAGACCCATGGTTAGTCCAACAAAACATCATACTTGATCCTAGCATTAGAATAATTAAGCAGCAAGTGCACAAGATTAGATCATATTTAGCATTGATAATTCGTGATGAAATCACAAAGATATATCAAGTAGGTTTCATTACAGCTGTTGACTATGCTGATTGGGTATCTAACATAGTGGTAGTCCATAAGAAAAATAGAAGTATCCATATTTACATCAATTTTTGAGACCTAAATAAGGTAACCATCAAGGATGACTTTCCTTTGCCTAGTATTGATCAACTCATTGATACTACGGATGTGCATACCTTATTGTCCTTTATGGATGGGTTTTTGGGATATAATCAGATTAGGGTAAACCTAGAGTACTAACTCAGTATGATTTTCATGACCCCTTAGGATACCTTTTTCTATATCATGATGCCTTTTGGCCTTAAGAACATAGGAGGAACCTATCAAGGAGCCATGACATATATCTTTAGTGACTACATGCTAGGTCTACTCAATGATTACATAGATAAGATAGCTGTTAAGTTCAAAGTAGCCAGTGATCATGCTAATTGAAACATAGTGAAAATTTTGAGTCCTCGGCAGTTCAGCAAAAGGCTGCCGATTCAGACAAAGGGTCACAACAAAGTGCAATGCAGCAAGTTCCTTTTTAGTCGAAGGTCTATCCTGCCACGCTGTGTAGCACAGCACAAGCAAATTCCAGAAGACGGAGCAAAGCGATGGATGCACAGCGGCAAAACTTTCAACTTTGCAAGTTATTTGTTTTGAAAATCTTAACTTTTGGCAAATTATGCTGTATTACGCTACATAGCGTAACATCGCATTATGCAGCATAATGTCAAAAAATAGTATGCTGCAAACATTAGGGATGAAAAATGTTCAAGGCTTCAACAAACACTTCATTTTTCTTTACAGATGCGCTATTTTATGATGGACTACACTGTGAAGCGTAATCTAGCGTAGTGCAGCGTAGTTCAAGCATGGACAATGGTGGCTTAATACAAGTAGTAGCAGTCTGTATGATGTGATACGCTCTCCAGTGTGTCGTTGCATAATCCCTATTGCCAAATTCCTAGTTTACAATGCATTACGCTTTAGTGTGTAAGGCAGTGTGGTGTCGTAAGCTTCAGCAACCACCACATCAAGTCAACGGCATCTTGTAGGTTCAGGACACGCGTCATCTAAACTATGTTTTTCTTCTGATTTTAGCCCTATAAATATGCCAACCGAAAAAAAGAAGGGGACAACAAGATGGCAGGAAAGAGACTAGTGATAGCAAGAATATTGAAGGCAGCTGACGAGAACCTTTATTCAGGAACAGCTGATTGACAGACATTCTGCTTCGGGTTTGACCTCTCTATATCCAGATCTACTAGAACAAGGTAGATTGGTTTTTTCTTGTTTCATATCTGCTTAGATTTTATTGTTACCAGCATGCACTTTATTCAAATCGAAGTCCATTGTAATCATTGTATTTGAATATATCTTTTTGTGGATTGAATCCCGGATCTTGAGATTCGATCACGTCCCAAAGCTGGTCTGTTTTCTTCTATTTGTACTGATTCTGCGAATAGTTCTAATCAATTACGTGTTCTCTTAATCATCTTCGAAATTAACAACATTACAACCTCCTCGAAAAGAACCATAAAGAATCATTATTCTGTCATTCAAATATTGCAAAATTTTTTACTGATCAAGTAAGTTCCTGTTTGATTGACAAGACCATTCAGGGCACCTCGGATTCATCTTTCTCCAGCACGGCCCTCACACGAATCTGGGGTTAGAACTGTATACATGGACTTTCATTCGGTATTTCCAGTGACCGACGTTTTTTGTCATTATAGTTTTCTAGTGCTAGAAGGAGGGCCTTCATATCCAATCTGTATTTTACGGGTAGTCTTGTAAGCTGTTTGTACCCATTGGCAATCAACGTAAATGTAATACCTCTGAGGTTGTTTACGAAATTGGGTGTTGCAGATCAGTCGCTTCGATGATTCCTTTGGAACCCTACAAGATAGAAAGCCCTGATTATTATCTTAGTTTGCCTTTGTCCTTCCAATCTCTACTTTTATTGTCATTATCTCCGAATCGCGTAAAAAAATGACTACATCAACTACTGCTGTTGACACCACTAGCCTTGAGAACCCTTGGACCATGCAAGTCATGCCTCCCATGGTCGAGCAACCACTTAGTCCGGTGCGACCATGCTGCTCCCTCAGGTTACAAAACAAGGAGCCTAAGGAATAGGCCCAGCGTATAGAAAGCTACAATTTCCTCTATGATAAGTTAGCGGTAAACCTGCCTATGTATCCACAAGAGCTCGAGGAAAAATGAGAGTACATGTTCATGTACTACAACGGGAAGGAACTCATTCCTATGCCTACCACTTTCATACCCCTGACAGATCAACAAAGGTGGATCCTAGACCAAATGTTGATGGCGCAGAGATCGCCAGAAGAACCAAAGGCCTTGTTTTGTAATGAAATGCTTCACGACGGACAAGATGATCTAGAATTCCACTTTGAGGGAGGTAGTCATGTCGATTTCACCATGGCCCCTCCCTCCACAACGTCTCGTGTAAATCTGTTGTTCATGGTCACCACACCTTTGACGTTATCTAACACCGATCAAGTCCCGCATTCACCATGTTTACATTTTCTCTCTCTGACTATCTTCCCAGGTGAAGATCCATCACAAATTATTCCTCAGCAGGCACGATTACCTAAGTCACCTCATCGTGTGCCTGCGCCTGTGCCACCACATGTGCATGCGATACCTGCAACGTCAACTACGTTCCCCATTCACATGACAGGGCCTGCCACCACAGCATGGTGGGCTCCCAACATGTCTCTTGTTGCGCATTCTATGCAAATGCACCACCATCCCCACCTTCAAGGCCATGTCCCGCAAATTCTAAACCTAGTTGTAGGACCACTTCTTGTGCCCCCGACTACACAAATAGCGTACCCAATAGTGCAGTCGATGGTGGTCCTCCCATCTGCACCAACCACCAGGTGGTGGATGCTGCAAGCAACACTGCCTACAGGGACTATCTCGATAGCACCAACCATCGGTGAAGCTGTTGCCTTTATGTCGCCACCCAGTGTGGCTCCTCCTCTTGCTCCACCAATGACCTTGCCGTCTACGGGTCTGGACCAAGCCTTCCAGCTCATTCAGACCCTTACAGAAGAGGTCAAGTATCTCAAGGCTGCTGGCCCTGACATGGTACAAGTCATGGATTTATACCATGATGATCCTATTAGCCCAGCAGTCCCAGTCCTAACATTGCCACCCAGGATGCCCCTTCCCCATTTTACAAAATACAATGGGGAAGGTGATCCCAATGCCCACCTTGTCACTTTCAGGTCAGAGTCCTTATTACTGCAACAATGGTCGCATACTATAATCTATGTCTTTGCTATGTCCTTAATGGGTAAAGCTTTGGATTGGTATCGAGCACTTCCACATGCTTCCATTTCAACTTTGAAAGAGCTGTTAACCTAGTTTGTGACTCGCTTCAAATACAACCTGAAGTTAGAAGTCACACTGGACCAACTCATGGGAGTTAAGCAAGACCTACTCAAGTCACTCCAAAAGTTCATACAGTGGTGGAGCACCATATTGAATGAAATCCGTGAACCCATCACGGATGCCCATCTACTGGCAATATTCAAGGGAGCAGTCAATAACTTTATTAAGTCTAAGCTGTATTACCTCACCTCCCGTTCCCTCAGCCAAGCCTTTGCTTAGACTAAGAGCATCCAAGATGCGGCGGAGGCTAGTAAAGATCCAGCGTACGTGGTCTACAAGAATGCCCATAGTAAGGGTAAGGACAAAGGAAAAGCCACAACAACGATAGTGGCGGTAGTTGTTGAAGGGGCAGAGAAGAAAAATAACAATAACAAGAAAAAAACTACGAAGCTAGCCGAGCCGACAACTAGCTCAAATGACACCAATCAAGAAGCTTCTTCCGCCCTCGAAGCATCTCAATAACCAAGGCCGAAATTTGAGCGTAAAGATCGCTCAAATTACACAACCCTACCTGTGAAGCCTTTAGAACTTCTGAAGCAATTATTGGAAACCGGCCACATTCGACATAAGTCGGTGTCTGAGGAGGCTCTAAATCACCACAGGCACCACTGCGAGCTACTCAAGAATTCCTCCTTAGCCCAACCTAATGAACTGCCTGTGCCCAAGAACTTTAAGCTACATCGATTCTACGATTACCACCAATTGTGCGACCATGACACGAACTACTATTGGGTGTTGAAGGATGACATCCAACGTTTGATAGATCAAGGTGACTTGATCTTAGATAGTAGTAGCCTGACATGCCAGAAAACTAGGCCATGCATGTGTACCAAGATCCGTTGAATGCAAACAATGCAGGGTACACAATCAATGTGGTAGGAGCAGAGGGTGATAATCAGGCATAGCCGAGGTAGCTTTTTGTGTTGCGAACGCAACCTCACTCAACCCAAACAACAAGTCCATCAGCGCCGACGAGTGGCACTCCAAGGCACCCTTTCATCCTTCAAACTTCATCTTAGAATGCTTCCTGACAGCCTGCAGTCATTAAAGCCGCGGCCCAGCCTGCGCCTACACCCAAGGCACCCTTAGTCATTAGAGTGCCAAAACTATCAACTGCCCCTCCTGCGTAGGGGAAATCTTCTAAGTCAAACCCTCCTACTATCATTGTTGATGTGGCCAAGGGCCCTCTTATGCTGGGGTTACCCAAACCCCAACCCCTCGCTTCTGCACCTTTAGCCCCACTTGTCAAAAACAAAGAGGTTACACGAAAGCAATTATCTCCCCCAGGCCAAAGGAAGTGTAACCCTTGACCAAATGTCACTCCTCCTTGCGAAATTTGCCTCTTAGGGCGAATGGAAGAGGAAAATGGTGACAAACAACCCGATCGTGGGCAAGATCTCTTTGATGCCTTGGCACAAGTCAAACAGGCTCTGAAACAAAAAAATACAACATTGAGCCTTTATGACTTGCTCATGACGTCGCAGACACATTGTGAGGCTATGGTTCACATGCTAACGTCCATACCTGTGGATGAAAGCTTGCCGGTAGATGAAGAAGCAATCCACTCTATCATGCTTCCCCCCACTGCTAAAAAACTAGATCCCATCCCATTGACCTTTCATGACGAATCCATTAAGGACAATCTTGAGGGTCAAGTGACAACGACACCCATGTTCATCACCATCTGGGTCAGCCAACATCGAATCCGGAGGGTACATGTAGATGATGGGGCGGCCACTAATGGCATCCCTTATCCCATAGTGGATAAATTAGGCCTAATTGATCAAATCAGTCCTACAACGACATCATGCCTAAAGTCGTTTACCGGGGCATGGGTGCAGGTCAAAGGGACCGTCCATATCAACTTTGTGGTAGGGGACCAGTTCCCCACAGATGCTACATTTATCGTGGTCGAGGAAATGCCTAGATTCAATTTGATTCTTGGGAGGTCTTGGTTAGCCCAATTGAGAGAAGTTTCATCACCCATTCATCAGGAAATCCATTTGCCTTACGCAGGAGGAGAAGTGGTTATCCGCAGTGATGAAATAACCCCTTAGGCTATTAAAAACATAGAGACAGAACAAGGGTCAGAGATCGAAATGCTTGAGAATCAATCCCCTATCCAAGTACCTGAGCAAGCCGAAACAGTGGCTGATGATAGCCTAACTTGGGCTGAACTACCGTTCCCAGAGGAAGATTGCGATGCGAAGGGGAAGGGCCATAAATCTCCCTATCCTTATGCGTCGTTGAAAATTAAAGCAATTAAGAAATAGTTATAGAGTTAGCAAGTAAACAAAGTTGCCTAACTAATACGGTCTCATCATCCATTCTATTTACACTTACCGTTTATACTTCTTATGTTTACGCATGTACTTACACTTTCCACTAGCTAGTCTCATTCCGCTCATGTTTATCTTTTTGTTTGGCTTTACGTTTCTATTTTATTTACTCCTACTAAAACTAGCAACCTTATCTACACTAGCAACCTTATCTACACTAGCAACCTTATCTACACTTCGCACCCAAATTACGCAAAGGCCTGAAATGGCCCTAAACTAGCAACTTCATTTACGCGTGGTACCTGAATCAACTACGGCCCAAAATGGCCTTAAATTAGCAATTTCATTTACCCTTTGTATCTAAATCCCATTTACGCTTGGAATGCAAATTTCATTCATGCTTTATATTAGAATCCAATTTACGCTTACTCTTCATACCTTAAACTAAAAAAAAAGGGGGCCTGAAATGGCCTTAAACTATCCAGGGCCCAAAATGGCCTTAAACTAGCAATGTCATTTACGCGCTGTAGTTGAATTTCCTTTACGCTCTGTACCAGAAATTCATTTATGCTTGGCACCTTAAACTACTAAAAAAGGCCTAAAACAGCCTTAAACTATACAAGGTCCGAAATGGCCTTAAACTAGCAATGTCATTTATGCTTTACATTTGGACAATTTAACAACCCACAATGGCTTCAAACTAGTAACCATGTTGATGCTACGCTCTTAAAAGTAATCACAATTTATCATAACGTTAAAACCTATGATACATTTTACATAAAGAGAAAATGACAAAAAGAACATTAAAATTAATACTGAAATTTGTTTCAAATACGTTAAAAGAAAAAAATATAGTCTCTTGTCTCGTTACACCACAATAAAACCCGAGGCTAATTCGTTACGCATCCCCCTTACTACCATTGTCTCTTGTATCTCGTAGTTCAACTTCTACTCCGAGGAGATCATCCTCATAGAGGCCACCCTTTGCATGAGGAACCCCTTCATAAGGATGGTCCTCTTCGTGAGACCCTTCAATACACTCTATTTCCTGTAAACCCTCTTCATGAGGACCACCACCTTCGTTAGCTTCCTCCTATCAAGGAATCTCCTCAGGTCATTCCTGCGATCAGACATGGTACATAGATTAACATCGTCGTCAAAACTAGGTATAACAAAAATGTAATAATACTGCAACTTACCTGTGATGGTCCCACATCAGCAGTATAGGGGACTTGTTCTAAGCCAATCCACAGACGTCGCATGATTTCGTCCTCAGTGAGCTCAGACCAAACCCCGTCCCCTAGATTAGTTCCAGCCTTGACCTTCCCCTTCTCCACGGGAGTCCATCGGGGTGGTTCAGGGAAGAAAGAAGGGACAGTAGTCTCACCTCTAGGAAGAGTCACTTCCCTTTCCAGAGAGGCACTCACCGTCACTTGCTCCTGGAACTTTTCAAATGCCTTGGAAGTACCAATAACGTCGAGAAACAGCCAAAGGGATTAAGCCTTAATGGCAGAGTCCCTATAATGTTGACGGTAGGTAGCACTTTCTCGTTTATAGACCTGTTTGTGATCTTTTTGTGTCTGCTCCCATTCTTGAATACTCGTGCTAAAGTCCTTCTAGTCCTAGTTCTTTTGAGCAAGGAGGTCCATTTGCATATGATGTTCAACTAGTTCATGACTAGTTTGGATACTATTCTTGACGACAGCCCAATAACGGGTGTAGTCAATGATAGCTATCCTCTAGTTCTCGCTTCCCATCTCTTGGGCTTGCAAGAATTCATTCTGTGATCTTAGATCCCCGACCTCATCACGTATAGCCACTCTCTCCTTCTCCAACCTTTGCAATCTCTTCTAGAGGTCCTCGTTTATGCTCTAACATTCCCATAAGGAGTGAGTTGAGCGTAAAGCACATTTATGCATCTCATCGTAAATGTTGTATGGCACAACGGTCGCTTCTGATGAGGGCTTGGCGGTGTCTAAATCGATAGGCTCTGATGGGTCCCATCTGAGGCGAGCTCCTAATAACATGAAAATAATAGTTAGGCATAATTAAGTAGCGTAATGCCACAATAAAATAACCTCTGCATAATGATTATAGCATATCAGCTTCAGGATCAATTTGCTCTAAGTGACCGATCATATCTTGAATGACACCTTTGATAAAGGCGAATTTATTAGGAAATTCGCCCCAAGATCAAGTCCCCACTGCTATCAAGGGCATGCTTTGGTCACCTGTTATGCAGAATAAAAGGTATGACTAAGACATTATGATAACTAGTGCAACTTGTAGAAGTTGTCTAGGGTCTACCACTACATCGTAAAAAAAAACAAAAATTAATTTTATTAAGCAACAAACCACTTGCCTCGGTTAATTCCAGCTGAAAGGACTTCGGCATCCTCCACAGTTATTTCCTCTTCACATGCAGGAGGCTATGCACTCCTCACCTTATTAATTGGGGCCTCTTCTTCTGAGACTGAGGCCCCTTCTCCACGCCGTAAGACCATAGCCCCTGTTTCAGGGATCAACCGGTCTACAACCTTTTCCCTCACTGTTATACAACATGGCTAGTTAACATAAGATTTCACTTTTGTTCAAAAAATGTTACACTATAGTCTCTACGCAAATCATAACCGCTAACACATTTGGACACATACCGCTTGGAAGAATACTTTGCTGGAACTTGATTTGCATCTGTTTTCCGACACCACCCCCTTGCTCGGCAAATCCCTCGTTTAAACGAAGCCTTTTCCACGGCACTGATGAATCCACTATCTTAGCAGCCAGGCACTTCCCCCTCGACACATCACCAGTGTAAGAGGGGGGTGCTCCATCCACACTGTCTTGGCCCCGTGTTCGAGGTGCCACCATACTTCTAGTCGTTACCGACAACAACTCCCCGATCCCCTCAGGAGGGTCTTACGATTGGATAGTGCCAAAAATATGGGAGATCCATGGTTTGGAAATCTGGCTGCAATCTTGTTGCACCTAGACCCCATTCTTCTAGACCACCACAAATTCAGCAAAACACCAGAAGAAAGCGATGAAAAAGAAAAAATGCACATTGAAACGGGTTTCAAGCTTCTAGCGAAGCCTGACCATCTTAACGCACAAGCCTTCGGCAAAATAGCTCGCCCAATTGAATCGTGTCCCCTACTCTAAGACCTCTCTCATAATTTGGGCGTGCTTGATGGTGAGGAATCTCCCTTGCAAGAGTGTCTTGGGGAAGGCCTGGGCCCGAAAAAGGGGATAAATGGTGTTCGCCACCTCCAACTCAATCCTATTGCTGGGGATCCTCTTAGTTTCTTTCTGAATCCCCAGCCACTCCTCTATTTCTTTCTGGAGCTTGGAGCTCCTCTTTGACTTTTCATCTATGGGAAAACCATCAGAGGGGACCCCAAAGAGATTGGCAAATAGCTGAGCATCAATGTCAAAATTTACGTGCACATTACATATGCGTATGCAGAGATGCTTAGCTTCCTTGCTAAAGGAGTTGAATAGGGTCAACATTTCACCTGCAGTAGCATCAGGGGTTATGGCCAAGAAAAGGTCCATCAGTCCAATCTCATGAATGTTATTGGTTACTATAATTGGGGCCACTCTATGGCCAAGCCAACATTGTGCCTCCTTTATATCACCATAACGGAAGAAGAGACTGCTGGCCTCGCGACTGGAAGCCATGATCGTAATCTCCAGTGATTCCCTGACTATTAACACGAAACCATAGTTAAACCAATATGACTTCACATCATCATCACACATTGACAAACATTGATCCAATTCATCATTACCACAAAGCTTACCAGGCCCAAAAGGTAAAGGAAATAGAGGGATTTTCCTTCGTACATCTGCAACGGTAAGGGGAGGGTCCAAAGTCCACTCCCTATCCAGCCATTCGAGTTTCTTGCACCTAGAAAAGAAGTCGGCATAATGGGTAGGGTATTTTAGGATCTCAAATGCCAGATGTTCCATGACAGTAGCCTAGATGTTGCTAATGGAGGTAAACTTCCTTATAGCCCTCTCGGCCAATGACAATGTATCATTATTGCCCATAAGACTGCTTTCATTGATAAAAAACCTATGCCAGGAACACAAACAACTCTTTACGCTCAATATGCATCTAAACAGTAGTTAGCATTACAATACTGTGAAGTGAAACGAAACTTTACCGCCTACATAATGCACGGTACCAGGTGGATTTTGGAAATAAGTTGTGGGATGACGGGCCATGAACAGAGTGTTATAGGAGTGATAACAGTTAAACCTGGGCATTGTACCGCCTGAAATTGTTGGTCCCCGGCTGGAAGGAGAAACAGAGACCGTGGGATCACAGGACGAGCACAGATGACCCTACCTTCGCCTGAGGGTGAGCTGGAATGCACGAAGGTAGAGTACCTTGGGTGGTCCGCACGCGGATCAGACAAGGATTTCCCCGAGCGTCACCAAAGTGTTATACGCTGGGTTATGCGTAAACAGTGTAGCGGGCGTAAAATGGAGTGAACAGTGAAAACAGGACGTAAACAAAATGTAGATGGCGTAACAGCGTAAACTGCGTAAACTGATATACGCAGCGTAAACTAAGCATAAACCTGAACATAGCGTAAACAGGGCGTAAACTAGGCGTAAAGCGTAAATAGGGCGTAAAGCGTAAACAGGGCGTAAAGCGTAAACAAGGCGTAAACGGCGTAATCAGAGCGTAAATGTAAACGAGCGTACGCAGAAACACATGCAAGAAGTTAGCGTAAACTGTAAGTTGGAAACTGTAAACTGTAAACTGTATTATGAAGTGGAAGTGTAGTGCACCGGTCTAACGCAGTTGTGGCTGAACACAAGGCGGACGTAAAGCCCTGGTGGGTGCAGCGATGCGGCTGGTTCGCACGGTAGGCAGAGCATAGAGACTGTGCTCGGCGTACAGAACTTCCAGCGTAAATGTAAGAGGTTTTGGTTTGCAGTGTAATTGCTCTGGGGTCTGCTCTCATAAATTTTTGCCGACCTTCTATACGTGGAAAACTGGGCTTTTTATAGGTGGGGTTTTACTAGGAAAATCGGGTTGGGAGACACGTGGCGTGTCGACCGGGTGCGTACAATTTAGAAATATGGTATACGTTGGGCGTATACGCTACATCAGGCCAGCGTATACGCTGGGCATATACGCTGGACTTGCTGGGCGTGTGAACTTTGGTGGATGCTGGGGCGTATACGCTGATGGATGTGGGCGTATACGCTGGGCGTATACGCAGATGGATGTCGACTTGCTTCAATTCTTGCTCTTGTTGCACCTGCTGAGCGTACATGTGAGGCATGTATGCTGGGCGTCGGGCGTATACGCTAGGCGTAGACGCTGGGCGTAGACGCTAGGCGTAGACGCTGGCACAACACTTGGTAAAAACCAAGTGTTTCGATCCTCAAAATTGCCATGTGTGACTTCAAATGTAGCCAAAGTCGTCTGAGGGTCACGGGGACCTACTTCTTGCTGGACAAGTGCCAAACTCGAAATTTTTGGCCCCTCTTTGTTGACGCTTGGAGGAATCGACCTGAGAAGCGTCGACAAAGAAGCGCAAAACACCACAAGCAACTTGATAAAAGCTTTGTCCCTTGCCACTTGACTAGACGTCATCGTACCGCGTTTAGTAGTGACCGGGATTGAAAAAGGTGAGATTGGTAGCTGGTAGGAGAGAAGGGATTGTGGGGATTGGTGACTGCCCAAGGGATCATGCTGGGGAAATGGGATGCTCAGGTGTGCGGCATGCCGGTCCTTGTCGATAGCCATTTTTTTGGCAGACTCGGAATTCAGGCATGCGATGCGCGTCCTTTGGCAGAATAGTGCTCTTGGTTAGTGTTCAAGAGAGTTTGTTGTCAATGCCAAAGCCACGGGGTGATGTTTTGCATTCTTTGGAGGAACAACACCCTTCTTTGGGGAAACTGTAAGCGAAGAGCCAAAGCCATGCAACAGGATATTTCTTGATTGCTTTTGACATGAGTGCCTATTTTCAAGACCGATACCTTCCTGCCTGGGGCTTGTATGGAAAGTGCCAAGGGTCCCGTTTTTTTTTTTGGAAACTTGTTCTTGTACTCATGTGCGAATATTGTGTTTTGTGTGTTGCGACTACTGTAATGTTTTGCAGTGTGCAATAGTTTGGTGAACAGATAGTGAATTTTCGGGGAATGGGAATGTACGGGTTAACAGTTTGATTTAGTCTTGCAAGGTGGATTAATGGACATTGCCTCATCTTGTTTCCTATGATGAAATTCACTCTCGTATGAGAACTTCTGAGTGTCATCCTGCAAACATAACTCCAAGGAGACAAGAAAATCATGAGTGAATAAATGAGCTTAGATCTAAACAGCTGGAGGTGAACAAAAATATTGGGGGCAATTCAGAGCACTGAGTGCGAATGTCGACGATGTTGATGAGATTGTGTGCTGATGAGGGATGCAATGATTCTGATGAATGAATACAGCTGTGGAGTGAAGAGTCGGAGATGAACGTGCCAGTTTACAGTCTTAATGGACTATCAAGGGTTAGTTTTGTGTCGTAACCCATTGGACATTGCCCTTTTAGCGTCGTGGCAAACGGTACATTGCCAGTTTCGAATCTTAGCGGACCATGCAGAGGCAAGCTAGTTTATAGTCTTACTCTGATGGTTGAGATGGTGGCAGTTTACTGTCGTGCCGGACAGATGCTAGTTTATCGTCATTGCGGACACTGTGGGATTAGTTTTAAGTCATAACCCAGGACTGTTCGGTGGTATTAGTTTATCGTCATGATTCCAGGACGAGCTGTGGTATCAGTTGATAGTCGTGATTCCAGGACTAGCTGTGGTATCAGTTTATAGTCGTGATTCCAGGACTAGCTGTGGTACTAGTTTATAGTCGTGATTCGAGGACTAGCTGTGGTATCAGTTTATAGTCGTGATTCCAGGACTAGTACATACCTGAGCTCAAATTTATGTATAAAACGGTTTCAGGAACAAGTGATTGGTTGGATTTGCAAATTCTTTTCCGTCCATGTCAGCTAGCTTGAAAGCTCCATTGTCAAATGCTTTGATGACCAGGTAAGGCCCTTCCCAGTTGACTGAGAATTTATCAGGGTGTTCTTGAACAACCTTAAGCATGAGGTCTCCTTCTTTGATGGGGCGTTTATGAATGTCATGCCGATGTCATTGCTGCTATTGTTTTTGGTACCATTCGATCTAATCAAGTGCGCGTACGCGCTCCTCCTCCACCGAGTCCAGGTCAATGATGCGTAGATCATTGTTTTGCTCGTCGTCGAGAAGTCTGGAAAGCGTGATCCTTAGAGATGGTACATGTAATTCTAAAGGTAAAACAGCTTCGGAACCGTAAACAAGATTGTACGGAGTTTTACCTGTCGAGGTCCAGTGTGTAGTACGGTATGCCCACAATGCATACACGAATTGTTCGTGCCATCTTCGTTTACTTTGGGCAAGCATCTTTTTGAGTATTGTGATGATTGTCTTATTTGTTGCTTCCGCCTGCCCATTGCTCTGAGGATAGTAAGGGGATGAAAACGAATGTTTGATCCCTAGACTATCACAAAACGTTTTGGTCTTGGCACTGCTAAATTGTGGCCCATTGTCAGTGATGATTGTCATGGGAATGCCAAAACAGGTTATAATGTTTTCGAGGATGAAGTGGCGCACGTGTTTAGAAGTAGTTTTTTGAAGGGGCTCAGCTTCCACCCATTTCGTGAAATATTCGGTTGCTGTTATGATAAAACCATGCCCGGCAGAAGATGTGGGTGTTATCGGGCCTATAAGGTCTAATCCCCACTTTTGGAAGGGCCATGTGATTTGTGTTGTATGCAACTCATTTGGTGGGACATGGATTAGATTACTGTGTTTTTGACAAGTACTACATGTTTTGACCTTGGACAGACAGTCGTACTCCATGTGTGGCCAATAGTAGCCTAAGCGTCTTATTTTGGTTGCCATTGCCTTCGGTGCAATGTGTCCCCCGCATATTCCGTCGTGTACTTGTTCAACAATTGTTTGGGCTTTGGTACTATTGATGCATGTCAGCAGTATGCCTTCGTAGGATCGGCGACACAATGTGTCTCCTATTAGTGTGTATTGTCTAGAACGTTTGCGTACTACGTCCTTTTGTGCGTTTGTTAAATTTTGTGGTGCTTTGCCGCGCAGAAGGTATTCCTTTACGTCATCGTACCATTCATTAGCATGTGTTGTACTGACAGATGTGATTGGCAGCATGTTGAGAGTATTGGTTATGGGCTCGGCACAACTGGTTACAGAGCTTGGTAACGCATGAAACATGTCAGGGGATATGTTTAAGGCCAAGGTTGCTAATGCGTCTGCAATGGTATTGTCATTTCTGGAGACGTGTTGGACATCGACGCTTTCGAATCGTTTAAGTAGGTGTTTAGCCAAATCACAGTATGGTTGTAAGTGTTTCGCTTTACATGTATAGACATTTGTGACTTGGTTTACGACTAGTTGTGAGTCCCCTCTGACTACAAGCTGTGTAATGTCCAAAGCTAGTGCGGCCGCGAGACCTCTAAGGAGGCCTTCATACTCTGATATGTTATTAGTACAATGAAAGTTGAAGCGATAAGAAAAAGGTTTAATTTCCCCAGAGGGGTATGTGATTATAACGGCAGCACTTCCTCCTCGAGAGGTGGATGCTCCATCGAAGTTTAGAATGGCATCGTAGTTATCTGGCACCGTATCTATTGCATTTACATTTTCGTCTGGGAATTTGGGTTCTATTGTACCTAGATCTTTTGTTGGCGACGTAGTCATTTGATTTGCTATGGCTTGGCCTTTGATTGACGATTGTGCCATGTAGCGTAGGTCAAACTCAGCTATGATGGCCTTCCAATGGGCTATCCTACTTGATTCGTAGATATTTCCAGTTATAGCTCTGAGTACATTATCTTTGCAAATTATGTTAGCTTGATTTTGGAAAAGATAATGTCGCCATTTCTTTAAAGAGAAAACAAAAGCTAAACATGACTTCTCTACGTCGTTGTATCTTTTTTCGTGGGCAACTAATGCATGGATCAGATAGTATACAGGGACTTCAGTTCTGTCATCTTGTTTTTGGCAAAGCATAGACGCGATTGATGATTTTGATGTGTCCAGGTAGATGTAAAACGGCTTGTCATTTTTGGGTGGGTACACCGTGGGTAGTCGAGCGAGTGCCGTTTTAATGTTGTCAAATGCTTCTTGGCACTGCGGGGTCCATTCAGAATGGACATTTTTGCGTAGTAGGTGGTTCATAGGTGTTAGTTTTTCTGTCAATTTTTCTATGAACCTCCTGATGAACTGTAATTGACCTTGTAGCCCTCGAAGTTCGGTTAGGTTGCTAGGTGATTTCAGGTTTGTAATGGCCTTAACCGTATCGGGGTCTACCCGTATCCCTGCTTCTGAGGTTACAAATCCAAGTAGTTTACCTGTCTTGACGCCGAAGACGCATTTCTTTGGGTTAAGCCTTAGTTCGTATTTTAGACAATGTTTTAACACTAAGTTAAGATCCTGTACATGTTGCTTTGACGTTTTTGATTTAACCACTACGTCATCCACGTAATCATTGAGCGAATGTAAGATGTAATCACTGAAGATGTATGTCATCGCCCTTTGATATGTGGCCCCAACGTTCTTGAGACCGAAAGGCATCATCGTGTAACAAAAGGTTCCCCAAGGTGTCATAAAAGTGGTTCGGAGCTAGTGTTCTGGATTAATATGTATCTGGTTATATCCCGAGAACCCGTCCATAAAAGATAACAGGGCATGCCCAGCGGTTGAGTCAACTAATTGATCAATGCTAGGTAAGGGGAAGTCATCTTTTATGGTTGCTACGTTGAGTTCTCGGAAGTCAATGCATAGGCGGATACTTCCATTCTTCTTTGGGACTATAACCATGTTTGACACCCACTCGGCGTAATCAACAGCCCTAATGAAACCAGCTTGGTAGAGCTTGGTAATTTCACTACGAACTGCTAATGCTACCTCGGGCTTAACCTTTCGTGCTTTCTGTTTCACTGGCCTTAGTCTTGGATCAAGGATAATGTTGTGCTGGATGATACGAGGGTCTAGTTCGGGCATGTCTGTATAGGACCAAGCAAACGCTTTCATATTGTTCCTAAGCATGTTTTCGATGTCTCTAGCTATATGCGGCTCTAGTAATGCGCTTAATTTTAGAATTTTAATTTCCCCACCAGGCATGGTGATGGGAGTTTCGGTTAGAGGATCTTCAGTAATGTTTTCGGCTTCTATGTCGAGGGATTTTGTCATACCCTCATAGTCGTCAACCGTTTGCCGTGTTGAAGCTATTATTGCGTCGTTTGTTGATGAGCTCGCATGGACGAGATTCATGTCGATATTCCTTTCAACCATGCCGTATGGTCCATCAATAACTAATGGCTTAGTTAAGCGCTTGCAATCCATTAGGCTAGTTCCTGTCAATAAATGGAGAGCCTGGTAAAATAGTGGAGGTCGTTTTATGTCTTTTGGCAATCTTTAGTGTGTATGTATGACAGTGGATTAATGTGACAGTAAAATGGCAGTTTAATGCCTTATCGGGCAACAAACGACAGTTTAATGCCTTACTGGGCAACGGACGGCAGTTTAATGCCTTACCGGGCAACACACAGCAGTTTAATGCCTTATCGGGCAACGGACGGCAGTTTAATGCCGAAATTTTTGTGTTTTATATAGTTTATGTATATAATTTTTATATATTTTTTGAAAAATTTAAAGCAAATATGAAAAAGCACGGAAAATGAGGCAAAAAGCAAGGAAAAAGAAGGGTGGCGGCGGCATCAGCGTCAGCGTCAGCATTGGCATCGGCGTGCTATAAAAAGGGGAAAAGTGGTTTCATTTGTCATTTGACTTTCCGAGCGTGAGCGTGAACTGCGGCCAAACCCCAGCGTAGACGCTGAGCAAAACCCCAGCGTAGACGTCGAGAGAGAACATAGCGTAAACGTCGAGCGAAACCCCAGCGTAGACGCCGACCAAAGGAACCATAGCGTATACGCCGAGATGGGCAGAGGCAATGAAATGGAAGGCCGAGGAAAGAAAGGACCAGAGCTGATGTTCGCGGAGGAGAGCGAGGCGATGCTGCAGTACCTACCCCGCCCGAGCCTTCCCGCATGGTCTGGATCTTCCAGCAAGTAGGCTCTTGACCCTATTTTTTGTTTATTTTTCTGCGTTTGTTTTTGTAGCATAGACAGTTAGCATATAGGGTTTCGGCGTATACGCTGAGCGTAAAGGGTTCAGGGAAGTGTACTGGCGTAGACGCCGCGTGTGTTGTTTTCAGCATAGACTGTCACGGCTTCGTTTTTTGGTGTTCAGCGTAGACGATTGTCGGTGTATACGCTGAGCGTAGACACCGAGTGTAGACACTTGTACTAGCTTCGGTCGTAGATGGTCTATGCTCGGCGTATATGCCGAGGGTTTCCACATCGTATATGCTGAGCGTAAGCTGGATATTTTGCAGCGCAAACCTGTTCGGCGTAAAGTCTTGTATTATGTACGGCATAGACAGTTTTTAGCGTGTACGCCCAACGTATACGCCGATCATAACAGTTTGTCTTTACGCCCAGCGTATACGCCGAGCGTAAACAGTTTGTCTCTACGCCCAGCGTATACGCCGAGCGTAAAAGTTTGTCTCTACGCCCAGCGTATACGCCGAGCGTAAATAGTTAGAAAAATTTTTCCGCGAATGTCTATTTTTCAAAATGAATTTTTCGGTATGATTAATCTTTGGGGTTGTTTTAATGGCTTGCAGGGACGTTGAACCTCTCCTTCTAGTGACTAAGCTAGTTGAGGTGTTGACATGGTTTGGCACCATTGAGGGTGGTGAACCGACCCCAGATTTAACCATTGAGAACAATGGGGTCTGGTTTCGGGACGGGGCCCGCAAATTTTTGGCTTTCATGCTAGACCATTTCAGGGTTGTGATTTGGTCCCACCTGAGCGAGGATGTGGCGCGGAGCATCATCGAGGCCATGTTACCCGGTGCAACGGAAGGTATTAGAATATTCATTGATGATATTGATGAAGGGCCACTTGTTGCCGAGGGTGTTCCCCCCGGTGGTCCAAGATCTGCCCGTCCATTGACGCATGTGTGGAACCGGCTGCCACGGGAGCCTAGCTATATCAACAACACGTTATTCCTAGCTGGCCGCGCACACACCTTGTTCCAGAATCCTCCCGGCACAGTATACCGGGTGGAAAGGTAATTTCGTTTTAGCTCTGGTTGTTCCTATCTTTTTTACATTCAAATATTTGCTCTTGTTTTAACACATGTTTTCGCCTTCCCGTAGGCCGAAAGTTACGCGAGAAGGGGCCTACGCAGGCGATGATGGGCTTGCATTGGCACGCACGACTCTGGAGGTGTTCATGGTGGGTCCCACCCTTCGTGGGACCGTTTTGGCCCACACTAGGGACGCCATGAAGAACTTCCACAAGAGATTTTCTAAGGCGTTTGCACAATGCACTGCGTGTGGATGGTTGCACGCTGACTGGTCCCCTAATGGACCAATTTTTCCGTCTGCTTCTGATCTGGGCGAAACCTCAAAATCTAACACTGAGAGTAAGTGGCAATGTTTTCTAGATGTCATGATGTGTTTGTTCAATCGCCAAGTGTTAAACTAATATGAGGGTTTTGGATTTGTCTCTACAGGTGGCATTATCTCTGGCGGGGGTTCTGTTGTGACCGGGCGGATTGAAACGACTCTCTCTATAAAATTCGGTGAAACCGGTGCCACCCAGAAGTGGTTACGGGTAAAAGCCCCGCCATCCATTATTGCCTATCTAGAACATGCTGGCCTCATGGCGCTCTTCGTGGCCGCTAGCCCGAACGTGTCCATAGCGGAGATGATTGGGATCGTGGATTCATTTGACAGATTTGTTTCTTGCTATAGCGCTCGTATTAAGGGCGTTAAAATAATTTTTGAATTATCACCCCAAATTTTTACGGATTTGTTTGGCGTGCCTACAGGTGGTATAAAGATTGTCTTAGATAGGACGCACAAAGAAATTCACACGATCTGCGATTTAGAGGATTGGTTAGGGGTGACAAAGGACACCAAAGGATTTCCAATGTAGGGGACAACGAAAGTTGAAGAAGTCAACGAGCTTTACCCTTTATTTTGAGCACGTCTGTTTCCGAAGACTCTATCGCAAGTCAAGAGCCTCGGGGTTGAAGCAGTTCGAGCCACGAGCACTGTTCTAGAGGCTGGCGTGCTCTACAACTGGGCTGAATTTTTATTATTGGGCATGACTAAAGAGATAATGCGGCTGCGTTCGAACATAGAAGCTCAGTCCCATTTCACCTTTGCCTTTTTTGCCGGTTATGTTCATCGTTTGACTGAATTTTTAGTGGTTCATGGCGAGAACAAATTTGTTTTGCGCGATAGAAATCAGTTATCTCACCCCTGGGTAAACCACTTATTCGACATAGCTAAGTCCCAAGACGCCCCTGAGGGGATTGATGAATCCCTTACGATCAGTACGGGTGGATCGTCTGGCGCCTCCCTCCATACGCGCGATAGTGTAGGGTTGGAACCGGATGAAATACCCTACACTGCCAAGAAGGCGGAGCGGGTGGTTAAGGACACAATAGGCAAAGCCAAATCAAAGTTGGCGAAGCGTGACCGCACAGCTGAGGAGACCAGTGAGATTGAATAGCCCAAAGTAAAGTGGATTCGTTTTAAAATACCTGGTAAACCTCTTGTTTTCTTTACTTCACTTATCTTGCAGATAGTTTTAACGGTTACTGGCTGTATGCAACTAACTTCATCTGTCTTGTGTTGAGAAGTCAAGAGACATGATTTGCAGACTATACCTAAGGAGGAAGAGTTAACTGACCCGGCGGGAGGGACTGAAGTGCTGGGGGAAGGAACTGGAGACACTGAACCACTAGATGATCAGGCGGAGACTGAAGAGATGTTCAGTGATTTTCTCAAAGGTAACTTGGACCTTGGAGCCCCTCCCACATTGGAGGAGACTGGAGGGAATGGTATGTCTCGTTACTTAGTTGTGTAGCCTAATATATTTTTATCTCATCGTGAATTTTTCATTTGACTCAGAGGAGAGCGAGACCATCCCTGAGAAGGAGCCAGAGATTCCCCCTAAAGTGCCGCCAAAGGTCAGCACGTCGCGCCCTGATGGACCTTTTACTTGGATGGAAATGCCAAGTAAAAGGGATTTCGTAGCTGGTGTGGCCGAAGAGGTTGTTGAGCGGATCGAAGGGATCCATCCTGAAATAGGTGTGGGAACTTCCAAAGGTCTTTACTATGTTAGAGTTTGATGCTTGATTTTGTCCATTCTAACGTTTGTCTTTTCCCTATGGATAGGTGCCCAACTGAGGTGGGATTCGTCCGAGACTGTCACCATAGAGAGCTTGCTCACACTTTCCCCAGAGGTTGAACAAGTGCCCAGACCCGTTTACGAAGAGGTAGCAGAGGGCTTTGTTCACAATGCTAAAGCAGTATGGATGTGTAGGCGATCCATTGAGCAATTGTGGCTCCAGATTCAGGTGAAAGAGAAAGAGGTTTCTGAACTGACAATGGAACGTGACGATCTGAAGGCCCGGTACGAATTCGCCGCAGCCAGATTAGACAATGATCGCTCTTGGCAGACCTCCGAGGTCACGTATACAAGGTATTGGAACCTACTCAATCGTCATGCAGGATTGATACGGAGACTAGGGGAGCACAGGGTCCAAATTGAATTGCTGAACACCAAATGCCAAGATTGGAAGGCTTTCGCCTCCAAAGTACGCAAATGGGGGCAAGATGAGAAGAACCACAAGAACCAGTATAAGAAGTCGCTAAAAGAAGTGTCTATTGAAAAGCGACAGTTGGAAATGTTTGTGGAAGACCTTGGTCTGCGCTCTGCCTTTGACACATTTGCCTAAAACACAATTGTAGAGATGGAATCCCCTAAACGACAGATAACAACCGCTTTCGGGGAGGTGTCAGTGGGGGAGTTCCCTTTGAAACGTCCCACTTGGTCGGATGTTGACAAGGGAAAGGTTCTGGCAGATGTTGACTTGGGTCTCGATGGGACATATTGGGCAAGTGTTTCTGAAGAGGAAATCCTGCGGCGACTGGAATTTGGCTTGGGGGGATTTCATCTTTATGAAGTTAGTTGATTGAATAATGTTTGAAATTTTGACATTCACTTATTCTTGTGTTGGTTATTTCTTTTTTGGTCTTTTCAGGATGAAGGTGGCGATGAAACTGGAGGGGCTGGTCCCAGTGGAGCAGGGGCCTCTGATGCTGGCGGATCGAAGGGGGACGATCGTCATGTCCCAGATGTTTAGCATTTTAGCCTTTTTTTTTTTGTTTTGTTGTTTTTCGACTTAGATTTATACTGGAACTGTAACTTGAAGATTGTGGAATGAACAGAAACGATTGATTGTATGTAATAACTATATATATATATATATTTTGTTGATTTTGAGTTTAACATGATATAGAAATGTAAAAATATTTTGGTTTATTCTCCGTTTTAAGTGTATTACGGAAATGTGATTATAAAAGTAAAACGAAAAGTAAGTACTAGTTTATGGCCATTTCGGGCCCCATGCATAGTTTATGGCCATTTCGGGCCCCATGCATAGTTTATGGCCATCTCAGGTCCCTTCCGTAATCAGGAAATGTTTTAGAGGATGCGAATAAATTTCTCGGTCAACCGATCATTGCTGATCGTGGCTAGTTTTATGTCTTTGCGGACATGATAGTTTAATGTCATTTCGGACTTTTTATAGTTTAACGTCATTTCAGACTGTTTATAGTTTACCGTCTTTTCGGACTAAAAGTGATAGTATCACTTCAGTAATTTTTTGATCTTTTTCGTTTTAATGTTAGACGATTTTTCAACCGGTATGATC
>MNCI01013629.1:537193-673238 GCA_015680685.1 Gnetum montanum
CATCTCATCCACTACTAGGAAATCGGCAGACGTTGGGAATTGATCTCCTGCTATGAAGTATAAGGTTATTGTGCCTTTCACCATTACGTGTGACCCACTGAATGATCTTAAACATGTAGTCATGGTTGGTTTAAGTAGTTCAGTAAGTCCTAGTTGTTTAATGATGTGGTACGACACAACGTTTGTCGCAGCTCCATCGTCTACATGGATCCTATGTATTTTAAACCGGTTTATACAGATTGTTATGAACATGGAGGCTGTTGTTACCTCCTTCGTTTTCTTATCCACCTTGATGTTATCATCATGAAAGCTTAGAGGTTTGGGAGTAGTCCCGTGAGGCGAGAACATCACCGCATGGATGGAGGGTTCGTTTGGGGGTAAGTCCTCGCTTACCGGGACTGACGTTAACATGCGCACTAGAGCTTCCCGATGTGTTTGAGATGTTAGGACTAAGTCATAAAAGCTCAGTGAAGTGTTCTTTTGTTTTAATGCCTGTGTGGCTTGTGTCAAGGTGGCTGCGAAGTTTTCACTGTTGGGGGTGTTTCTATCGGTGCTGACTGGATCCATCGGACCCAACAGTTTTATCTCTCGTTTTGTTGCCTTGTCATTTTTCGGAGCTGTCATTTTAGATGATTCATGTTTTTCAGACGACTCAACTTCATTGCCTGTGCTTGGTTGATCATTAGACGATGACATGGGTACAGAGTTGAGGGGAGTGGGCTTAGGTGGCCCCAGAGCTAGCCGTTGGCGCTCTTTCTCCAAGCGTTCTCGTGTAAGCCTATCTGCCAGGCGTTCTTGTGTGTTGCGTGGAGATGGAGTTGGCCTTGGAGTCTGGGATTGCCTGGAAACCTTTACGACGTAGGGAGTAGGGCGGGGCTGCGGGTACGATTGGGCAGGAGTTTGCGCAGGTAGCCTGACGACGTACGGGGTTGGTCTTGGCGGAGGCTGGGCCTCTGTCATTGCAATGGCAGGCGGTACTTGGACTATGAAAGGGGTAGGCTAGGCGTGAGGGGTTGGTGTACCTGCAGAGTTAGCCGGAGGGATGTGCACTACGTATGGTTGTTGGCGTGTCATGACGTTAGAGGTGGGTATGGTGGAGGGCACTCGGATTACGAATGGCCGCTGCGGGGCGTGAGGTGATTGAGGTGCAGAGTTAGCGGGAGGGATCTGAACCACGAATGATTTGTTAGATGTTTCTTGTTTGTTTTTGTGATAGATGGTGTTAATGCGGGGTGTGCTGGAGTCATCATCACAATAGATTGAGGTAATTATGTACGATGCCTCTTTAGCGTTCAGGGGGTCTTTATACACCCCCATGGTCTGGTTTTGCGGTTGGACGGGGTTAGCCCCGTCAAAAGTGATCTTGCCATCATCAATCATCCTCTGGATGTCCTGCTTCAGGGTGAAGCAGTAATCCGTTCCATGCCCATTGCGTTGGTGATAGTCGCAGAAGCGATCCATCCTGAATCCTTTGGGCACGGGCGGCTCATTCGGCGTTGCCAGGCTTGGGTTCTGTACGAGTTGACAGAACCGGTCATGTCTTTGGATAGTTGCCTGGGACAATTGCTTGTGTTGCATCAATCCAGCCTTTAAGAGTTGATCAAAGAGTTGGGATGGCTTCATCGGTAAAGGCGTGTACTGAGAGGGTTCCTTCCTCTCGAAGTTACGCGTATGGTTCGTCGGGTTTTGTGATGACGATTCTGGGGCTGTTGTGGGAGCGGGCTGATAGTAGTTAGTGGGGGGAACGGGTGGTTTGTATTGATGTGTGGTGTTTGTTTGCTGTGCCCCCGCTATTGTTGCTATAGTCGCCTTGGCCTTTCTTTTGTCTTTTTTAGTGTGTTGGTTTCTGAAGGCTAGGTATGCAGGGTCGTTGCTGTTTTGAGCAGCTTCCTCTATGTTTTTGATTTGTTCAAATGCTTGATTCAGATCGTGCGCATTGAGGTAATACAGTTTGGACTTGAAGAAGTCATTAACAGCCCCTTTCAGTATCGTGAGCAGATATGTTGGAGAGATTGGGTCGTGCAACTCGTTGAGAGCTGCGCTCCATCTCTGAATGAACTTCTGCACCGGTTCGAGCGGCGCTTGCTTGATCTGCATGAGGCTGTCCAGTGTTGCTTCGGGTTTCAAGTTATAATTGAACTTGGTCACAAACTAGCGTAGAAGATCGTCTAGGGAAAGGATGGAATTCCTGGGCAAGGCCCGGTACCAGTCGAGTGCCCTTCCCGCGAGGGACATGGGGAATACTCGTAGTATTGAGTGGGGCCATGCCTGAAGGAGTGCGCACTCTAATCTGAACGTGATGAGGTGGGCGTTGGGGTCTGTCTCCCCATTATACTTAGTCAGCATTGGGAGGGGACACCCTTGGGCAAAGTCAATGGCGGGACAGAGGAGCTGATAGGGTCATCATTGTAGAAATCTACTACTTTTAGCTCTCCATCAGCGACGGTTTTGAGGTGCTTTACCTCATCTGTTAATTCCTGCATCAGTTTTTTAGCGTTCGCCCAATCTTGGGCGCTCGGTGAAGCTACAGGCTAGGGGTGCAGAGCTACATACCAGCTAGATTGCTGGGTCATGGGTTGAAAGCCGAAGGCTGGGTGATCGGCGGTTGTGCCTGTGGGTAGTTAATGGCGGGCGGTGCTAAGGCTGAGATGTTAAAAGGAAAATGTTGTGGTTGTTGTTGTTGCTGCAGCTGGGGCTGTGCTTGAGGAGCATTGATCGGGGGGATTGCGTGGGGCGGGACATGGTGATGGGGAATTTGATGTGATGACGCCCCCCTTGCTGGCCACTGTCCCGCTACGTTGTATGCGGGGACTCCCTATTGGGCTGGGGCTGCTTGGGGAGCTGTATGCGTCTGGATATGGGGTATGAAGTGAGCTGATGTAGACGCGGGGGTCACATGTGGCATCCCAATTACGCGAGGTGGGAACGTTGGTCCCATGCCATCATGAGGAGGTGGTGCTTGTGAGGATGGGCCCGCAGCTGCATTAGGGGTGACTGTTAGAGAGAAGGTGTGAGGTTGGGGATCGCACGGGAACGGAATGTGTACAAGTGCTGGTGTTTCCGGTGGTGGCATTTGAACTTGGGTGAATTTAGGGCGTTGTACGGGCAAGACTTCCCCTGTCCTGGGATGGAAAATGGGGTTCATCTGTGCTTGGGGGCTCAAGGTGTGGTATGAGTCTTCCTACTCAGATTGGGCAGCGAACTCATCTTCTTCCTCAGGCTGAGGCTCTAGCGCGGGTTGGTCCAATGACTAGCTCCTGTGCAGAAGGAGCTGAGTAAAGAGCTCCGAGAATTATTTTGGAATGGGGATTACGTCATATGGGGAAGGGATGAACTCGTGTCCTCCCCTGTAAAAGAGTTCGAATTATCTTTTTACTTCCATTTCAGCCCGATCCAGTACCAGGCCGGCTTGTATCTTAATGCAGATGAAGTTATACTCGTCTTGGGTTATAACGTTAGTGGCTGGATCTCTCCCTTGTAACCTCAAAGACCGACAGGGCCCCATTGTGGATTGTCCTCCCAAATGTGGTGTGATAGACTGCTGGGCAGCCATGGTGTCTAAGATGTTAATGTTCTCGGTAGTGGCAGCAGTGGTGTTTACGGGATTCATGATGATAGATCGTGTATGTAAAACGGTTTGAGTGTATGTGGCCGGCGTAGACGAATCTACAGCGTAAGTGTGTAGCGTAGACGCTGGTCTGCGGGTAGCGTAGATGCTAAGTGTGCAACGTAGATGCTGGTCTGCGGGCAGCGTAGAAGCTAAGTGTGCAGCGTAGACGCTGGTCTGCGGGCAGAGTAGACGCCAAATGTGCAGCGTAGACGCCAAGTGTGCAGCGTAGACGCTGAGAGTCGGGGGTTTGAACAGGGCGGCGAAAACGTTGATGAGAGTAGATGCTGAGGAGCGTACAGTTAATTTGTTTAAGCGGATGCCCTCCTTCTAGCGCCAATTTCTGTACCGCCTGAAATCGTCGGTCCCCGGCTGGAAGGAGAAACAGAGACCGTGGGATCGNTTGTGTTCAGGTTTACGCTTAGTTTACGCTGCGTATATCAGTTTACACTGTTTACGCTGTTACGCCATCTACATTTTGTTTACGCCCTGTTTTCACTGTTCACTCCGTTTTACGCCCGCTACACTGTTTACGCATAACCCAGCGTATAACACTTCGNAATGTAAACGAGCGTAAGCAGAAACACATGCAAGAAGTTAGCGTAAACTGTAAGTTGGAAACTGTAAACTGTAAACTGTATTATGAAGTGGAAGTGTAGTGCACCGGTCTAACGCAGTTGTGGCTGAACACAAGGCGGACATAAAGCCCCGGTGGGTGCAGGGATGCGGCTGGTTCTCATGGTAGGCGGAGCGTAGAGACTGTGCTCGGCGTACAGAACTTCCAGCATAAATGTAAGAGGTTTTGGTTTGCAGCGTAATTGCTCTGGGGTCTGCTCTCATAAATTTTTGCCGACCTTCTATACGCGGAAAACTGGGCTTTTTATAGGTGGGGGTTTACCGGGAAAATCGGGTTGGGAGACACGTGGCGTGTCGACCGGGTGCGTACAATTTAGAAATATGGTATACGCTGGGCGTATACGCTACATTAGGCTAGCATATACGCTGGGCGTATACGTTGGACTTGCTAGGCGTGTGAAGTTTGGTGGATGCTGGGCATATACGCTGGGGCGTATATGCTGATGGACACTGGCGTATACGCTGGGGCGTATACGCTGATGGACGCTGGCGTATACGCTGATGGATGTCGACTTGCTTCAATTCTTGCTCCTGTTGCACCTGCTGAGCGTACATGTGAGGCGTGTATGCTGGGCGTCGGGCGTATACGCTGGGCATAGACGCTAGCACAACACTTGGTAAAAACCAAGTGTTTCGATCCTCAAAATTGCCATGTGTGACTTCAAATGTAGCCAAGGTCGTCTGAGGGTCACGAGGACCTGCTTCTTGCTGGACAAGTGCCAAACTCGAAATTTTTGTGGTGTTTCAGGCATTTTCTAGATCCAACTTAAATGCCTTAAATCCCTAACATTCTGTTCACGGTCTTGCACCCGTATAGTTTCAATCGCGCCGTCTAATAGAAATGCTAAGATGCTCTGCATCGAACCGACCAATAACATCTCTAAAATAGTAGTAGCTACATCACGTGGTAGATGTGACCAGACGATTACGCTATAGTTGTGAAGCAAAAATTACAAAAACTCCCACATGCCTCTTTGGAACCACACCACCTCCTCCTTTAGACGAGCATGAGGAGGAGGAACATTGGCCGTGGGGACACGAACGTAGCATAGAACGTCCATGATGTCCAAAACAATTAGGATGGGATTTAGCATAATACTGTAGGATACAAATGTACTACTGTTAGACAAAATCTAGACATGAATATTTGTTACGCCACACTAGGGCTCGCACAATTCCTAAAAAATTACAGTGTATACTAGAGGCGTATAGCCAAACCGCCTAAACCGTTGTAACAGCTCAAGGTCCATCTCTGACAATGGCGATGAAAGAAAATACTGTGTATTACTTTGACACAATATATAATTATTACAGAACTCTGATTACATTACATCTACACGCTGTACATTATCTCTGTACAACATTATTCCTTATCACCTAAACCGTCATAATAATAGTTCAGTTCGTACAAATAGACATTAATGCTCGACCAACATAAGAACCCAAAATATACAAACCACAACGCTGGAAAAAACATGACAATAGCGTAAAAGGGTGGATAGCAACTTACAGGTTAAGCGAAGTAACTTCCAGAGCTTCTACTCTGGCCTGTGAAATCTGCTGCAAACTCTCCTACATCTCATCAATCCTGGCCAACTTAGCATTCTTTCCTTTGACCTTGGATGCCATTGTTGCAAAGGTCACAATTGAACAAAGTCCTCATGAAATCCTCTACTCACACCTTACCCACGCTCTCTTCTTGCTATAACCAGGTCCAAATCCATGATATTGGTAACCTGTTTTGAGTATGAACCACTAGCTTATAAAAAAAATGCTCGAAATCAACTGATTCTTTTTGCCCAATCGACTCGAAACTTTCCTGAAACACAAGTGTCAGTATGACATAAAACATGAAGATCTAGGCATTAATGTCGCAGATATCATGCGAGTTACGGTTTGAAATGACCCTAAACTAACGCAATGCTTATCACCTCGTAATTCGGCCGCATGAACTATGGTTTGTGCGAAATGCAAATCCAACCATTTCGACACGCTAGACGTGCCACGTTGCATCTCATCTCATTTCATATGCTAGCTTCTGGGAAGCTTAGCATAGCATTTCCTTTTATAAACTATGTGTATTTGTAATGGTCCACTAAGACCTTAAACTGGAAACTTGTCTAACATGCAATTCTGATGCAAAAACAAACAAAATTTTATCATTTAACAGATTGGCAAAAAAACGATGTAACAACTTCCATTTTTGGTAATTTTGCAGGACCACTCGCAAATGGACGCAGCCTTATCCACATCCTTAGCCTTAACAGGGTCACATGGGAAGGTCATTAGATAATACGATCACACGCTAGTAGGAACAAACCTTTCCTTTTATGATGCAACTATAGCAACATTGGAAACATCCCCAGATTGGCTAGAAAATTTGGCCTGAATACTTGACCTGGAGGTTGGTGATGTAACCGAGGACCCTCTTAGCGAGGTCCTTGTGGTTACGCACAAGGGTGAAAATAAAACTCTTAGGGTTAGTTCTCTTCTAGACCAACAGATGCAAAGTGACATAACCCAGGTGCTCCAAAACAACACTGCTATATTCGCGTGGTCATATGAAGACATGCTGGGTTTAAACCCAAGATTAATACAACACAACATAATCTTAGACCCACACATCAAACCAATTAGATAGAAGGCACAAAAGATTAAGCCAAAAATTGCACTAGCAGTGCATGATGAAATCACCAAGCTATATCAGGCTGGTTTCATCCGTGCGGTTGATTACTCAGATTGGGTGTCCAACATTGTGGTTGTCTCTAAGAAAATGGGAGGCATACACATTTGCATAGACTTTTGGAATCTGAACAAAGCTATGATTAAGGACAACTTCCCGTTACCGAGTATCGACCAACTGATTGACACAACAGCTGGTCATGCGCTCCTGTCCTTTATGGATGGTTTTTCAGGCTATAATCAAATTCATATTAACCCAGAGCACCAATTGACAACATTGATGATGCCCTGGAGAACATTCTGCTATACCATGATGCCTTTTGGGTAAAAAAATATTAGAGCAATGTATCAACGAGCCATGACATACATCTTTAGCGATTATATCTTAGGGAGATTGACCAACTACGTAGATGACATAGCTATCAAGTCTATAAAGTCAGAAGATCATTCAGAAGACCTAGAGTTAGTCCTTAAATGATGTCTCAAACATGACTTACGACTCAACCTAAAGAAATGTGTATTCAAAGTCAAAACTGGATGCATGTTGGGGTTTGTGGTATCAGAGACTAGCATCCGAGTCGACCCCGACAAGGTTAAAGCCATCGTCGATTTAACACCACCAACAAATCTCAAAGAATTACGCAGGTTACAGGGCAGGCTTCAGTTTATCAGGTGGTTCATTTCAAAGTTAACAGATAAATTACACCCCATGCAACATCTTTTGAAGAAGGGTGTCAATTTTGAATGGACCAATGACTGCCAGCATGCATTTGGCAATTTAAAAGAAGAGCTGCAACATTTACCAAAAATTTTCCCACCACAAAGGGATCATCCTTTCTACATTTATCTAGCTAACTCAGATGTATCTATAGTTGCGTTACTTTGCCAGAAAAGGAACGATGGGTTAGAATTACCTATCTATTACCTCAGTCATGCTCTATTTTGCATACGAAACAAGGTACAACGAAGTGGAGTGTAACTATTTGGCATTAGTTTTCACACTTAAAAAATGTAGGCATTATCTTTTCCGTAGTTAGGTCAACATAATTTGTAAAAGTAACGTTCTGCGGGCTATCTCCAACAATTTGTATGAAAGTAGCAGGATAGCTCGTTGGAAAGCTATCATAGCCAAGTTTGATTTACATTATGTTGGCCAGTCATCCACCAAAGGCTAGGCCATAGCTGACCAATTAGCAACGTCACTGATTAACGATCAAGCTACAATAGAGCTAGAATTCCCAGATGAACATGTACATAGTTTAAGCCCTATATCAACATGCCTTGAAGCAGCATTATACTTTGACAGAGCTTCAACCACTAGAGGCGGTAGTGCCGCCGCCATTATTATGCTTACCCCTGAGGATGTGCATCCATCAGCTTACCACCTGACATTCCCTTGTATGAACAACATGGTAGAGTATGAGGGGCTCCTCAGAGGGTTGTTGATAGCCAGAGAACTTAAAGTTTAACACCTGGCAATTTGAGGTGATTCAATGCTTGTCATCAATCAAATCATAGGAGTCTACGCCTACAAGGATGTGCACCTATAGCCCTACTACGATATGGCTAAAGATCTCCTAAAATAATTTGTGACAACCGATACCCAACACATCCTACGCAACGAAAACACTATTGCCGATGCACTAGCAACACTGGCGTTAAACGTGCCACCACACTTGTTTGCCACTTGGCCTGCTTTAATGATAGAATGTACAGAGCCTATCATTCAAGCGGTGCATATTTCTTCATTAAACATAGAAGGAACGTTAGAATGGTATGACAACATTAAAGCTTACCTTCTGCATGGCAAACCGTCGCACGAGCTAACACATGCGCAAAAAGATGCAGTGTGCAAGCATGCCAGGCAATATGTCATCCTTGGAGACAGTACTCTTTGTAGACACTCCTTCGATGGGGTATTGCTTACCTGTGTTAATAGTGACCAAGCACAGTGAATAGTTAACGAAGTCCACGAAGGGCTGTGCGGAGGACACATAGCCTCGCGAGCAATGATTGCTAAAATTAGACGCTTAGGGTACTATTAGCTATACATGGAAAAAGACTACCTTGCCAAGGTTAAGACATGTGACACATGCCAGTGTTACACAAATCTAGTACACATGTCACCAACTGAGTTACACACTACCCAAATTACTTGGCCATTCCAATGATGGGGACTGGACATCATAGGTCCCATCTCGCCTAAATCTTCCGTAGGTCATAGCTTCATTATCACCGCCACTGAGTATTTTACAAAGTGGGCTGAGGCTATCCCCCTACGAAAGATTACATCTCGATAGGTTTGCCATTTCATCATAGACAATATTGTAACAAGATTTGGACTCCCTATGACTATTGTGATTGACAACGGACCACAATTTAGTAGCATAGAAACCAAATCTTTTTGCAATAATCTTGGTATTAAGCAATCTTTTTCTTCACCTTATTACCCGCAAGAAAATGGTCAAGCAGAGGCAACAAACAAGGTGATAATCAATTTACTCAAGAAAATGCTCAACAGTAATAAGAAGCGGTGGGATGAAAAAATCCTCTATGTGCTATGGGCGTATCGTACGATGTGCAGAACAACCACAAACAGGATGCCCTACAGCCTGGTCTACGGATCCGAAGTAGTGTTGCCCTTGGAATTACAAGTTCCCTCATTATAGATGGTCCTATCTATGGTTATAAATGAGACTCAACACAATGAGTCTAGAATCGTGGATTTAGACTCAGTGGAGGAGAAACGCATCCAGACGCTCGACACCATCGAAAAATATCAAGATAAATAGAGACAAAAGCATCAGCACAACCTGCATCAATGACTGATCAAGAAAGGAGACTTAGTTCTCAAGGCCATTCGTGAACCAGTAGGCAAGTTCTCTGCAAATTGGAAAGGCCCTTTCCTAGTCATTGACACATACAGCAACAGAGCATTCAAGTTAGTAGACACCGACGACAACGAACTATCAAATTTGGTGAATCATCTGTACCTAAAGCGGTATTACATCTAAACATCGACTCAGCTCAAAATCAGGTAACAAACATTTGCTACGACATAAAACTAGCAAAGTTGTACACATCCGCTACAATGTAAAACTGGCAGCTCTTGCATGCATCTGCCAAGATGCTAAACTAGCAAAGCTAAGCACACGTCTGCTGAGACACTAAACCAACACAGACTTGTTCCTAGGTCACGACATAAAATTGACACCCATAGCATGGTCTGTTAGGACCATAAACTAGCCCTTCCACCATCCACTACGACGTAAAAATAGCAGATTCCAGTTTACCCAGACATTAAACCGGGACCACAGTTTGCTGGGACTTAAAATCAGCAACAATGGTCAACTAGGACCTAAAACTGGAATCTGTCAATAAGCCATCCATGAAGCAAGTGAGCGTAATCATTCTTGCACTGCATCCCTACCATATGGAGCGGGTAAGATGTTGGGATAGACACAACATTGTTACCCCGTTGCCATTCTGCTGATTCCTCAGACATGCTGAAAGGAATAATACTGACCCCTCAGAGATGTTGGTATGATAGCCACTTCATAGTTGCACCTCTTGGTATCAATTTCGTCACTTGGGGCCCCGAAAAAACCACGGACACCCATAGTCTCAATGGCGTCCATCCATCGCCGTCAACAAATTTTGGCTTGGCAAATTCATCTGACATGTTCTTTGCATAGTTCTTCGAGCAAGAAAACTATGGCTATCAATAGCAACTATAGGAACCGTGGCATCAACATTGAGACCCTTGATCTGGGCTCCTCTTTCACGGTCTCCACCACCTTTTCGCTTTGGACGGTGCTTGTTTCAATAGCCTCCCTCCTTAGCGATCAGGACGTTTGTTTCTGGCTTTGTATTCTATGTTGTGTTTTGTAGGTTACTTGTTACAATAGCGTTGATTGAGAATACTTTCATTGGAAGGAGAGGTGTCATGGTGTTTGGAGGTGGCTACTTAGACTAGCCTGGTCACTTGGAAGTGCAAACCCTACCTCTCCCGGGTACCTTACCTTGTTTTCCCCCTTTCCTTACCCTACCTTCTTCTCCTCTTGTATAGAACATGAGCATTAAGTTGATCCATTTTCATTATCATGCCCACAAATTGGCATAACACAGCTCACCTTATAGCATGCAATTTGTATTTTTCCCAAAAAAAAAGAGGTGGGGAGGGGGGGGGGGGGGNGGGGGGGTTTGGCAAAATGGATGTAAAACAACTCATCTAGGCCATGTAGGTGTAACACAAATCACCCTTGCAAGCCCTTCATATGCAGTATGATAGCGTAAGCTTTCATAAATACATTAGCGAAAGGACGTAATAACTTGTTTAGAGAAGCTTCATGTTCATGTATTTGAGTCTTCCCCGAACCTACCATCTCTAACTCCTATAAGATCCCTTCTATACCCTATGGCCCTCCATCCTCGCACTTCTAAGTTTGATAGAACAACATTTGAGCAGTCTTCGACAGACACTGTTGACGCTTTTGCCTTTCCGGTGTTTTGTATTCTTTGTCGATGTCTTTCAGGCAAGTCCTTTAAATGTCAACAAAGAGGGGCCATTGAAAGACCGTGAAAATTTTGAGGCCTCGACGGTTTAGCAAAAGGCTGGTGATTCAGACAAAGGGTCGCAACAAAGCACGGCGCAGCAAGTTCCTTTTTAGTCGAAGGTCTATCCAGCCACGCTGCGTAGCACAGCACAAGAAAATTCCAGAAGACGAAGCAAAGCGATGGATGCACGGCAGAAAAAATTCCAACTTTGCAAGTTATCTGTTTTGAAAATCTTAACTTTTTGCAAATTACACTGTATTACGCTACATAGCATAACATCGTATTATGCAGCATAATGTCAGAAAATAGTATGCTGCAAACATCAGGGATGAAAAATGTTCAAGGCTTCAACAAACACTTCATTTTTCTTTATAGATGCGCTATTTTACAACGGACTACGCTGTGAAGCGTAATCTAGGGTAGCACAGCGTAGTTCAAGCATGGACAATGGTGGCTTAATACAAGTAGTAGCAGTTTGTACGATGCGATATGCTCTCCAGCGTGTCGTTTCGTAATCCCTGTTGCCAAATTCCCGGTTTACGATGCATTACGCTTTAGTGTGTAAGGCAGTGTGGCATCGTAAGCTTCAACAACCACCACATCAAGTCAATGACATCTTGTAGGCTTAGGACATGCGTCATCTAAACCATGTTTTTCTTCTGATTTTAGCCCTATAAATATGCCAATCGAAAAAAAGAAGGGGGCAAAGAGATGGCAGCAAAGAGACCAGTGATAGCAAGAATATCGAAGGCAGTTAATGAGAACCTTTGTTCAGGAACAGCTGATTGACAGACATTCTACTTTGGGTTTGACCTCTCTATATCCAGATCTACTAGAACAAGGTAGATTGGTTTTTGCTTGTTTTATCTCTGCTTAGCTTTTATTGTTACCAGCATGCACTTCATTCAAATCGAAGTCCATTATAATCATTGTATCTGAATATATCTTTTTGTGGATTGAATCCCAGATCTTGAGATTCGATCACGTCCCAAAGCCAATCTGTTATCTTCTATTTGTACTGATTCTGCGAATCATTCTAATCAATTATGTCTTCTCTTAATTATCTCCAAAATTAAAAACGTTACAACCTCCTCAAAAAGAACCGTAAAGAATCATTATTCTGTCATTCAAATATTGCAAAATTTTTTACTGATTGAGTAAGTTCCTATTTTATTGACAAGACCGTTTAGGGCACCTCAGATTCGTCTTTCTCCAGCACGGCCCTCGCACAAATCTAGGGTTAGAACTGTATACACAAACTTTCTTTTGGTATTTCCAGTGACCGATGTTTTCCATCGTTACACTAATGACCTAGATCTTATGCTTAAATGATGCCTTAAGTTCAAACTTAGACTTAATCCTAAGAAGTGTGCCTTTGGTGTAAAAATTAGTAAGACACTTGGCTTTGTAGTATCGTAAGTAGGGATACATGTCGATCCTGATAAGGTTAAGGCCATCTCCAACTTGGCAATGCCAACTAATTTTAAGGAGCTTCAAGGCCTATAAGGTAGATCACAATTTATTCATAGGTTCATCACTAGGCCTATAGATAAGTTGCAATCCATGCAACACTTGCTTAAGAAAGGAGTTCACTATGAGTGGACAACCCAATGCCAAGAAGCCTTTGAAAATATTAAGCAAGAGTTGGCACAACTACTAATAGTCTATCCTCCATAAGAGGGTAAATCATTTTACATCTATCTTACTATCTCCAATACATCCATTGCCTCTCTACTCCATTAGAAATGTGATGATAGGGTAGAGGTGCCTGTATACTACCTTAGCCATGCATTAGTTACCCATGAGACATAATATACTAAAGTGGAGAAGTAGTATTTAGCACTAGTATCCTCATTGGAGAAGTCGAGACACTACCTCTTTAGGAGCCAAATCAATGTCATTTGTAAGGACAACATACTTAGAGCCATAATGACCAATATTTATGAAAGTAGCCATATAACTTGATGGAAAGCCATAATAGTGGAGTTTGACCTTTATTTTGTTTCCTACTCCTTAATGAAAGGTTAAGCTATAGTTGTACAACTTATAGTTTTGCCTATTGATGACCAAACAACCATAGATTCTAGGTTTTTAGATGAATACGTTAACATGGTTAGCCAAGTTCCTAAGGATTATGAGGTAGCCGTGTACTTTGATGGAGCTTCAACTACCCATGGCACCAATGCAGCTACCATCATAACATTCTCATCTAGTAAAATTCAACCCTTTGCCTATCATTTGAGTTTTCATGCACCAATAACATAGTAGAGTATGAGGGTTTGATTAGAGGGATGATGGTAGCTCACGAACTAGGAATTAAGCATTTGATGATCAAAGGTTATTCGCAACATATGATCAACCAAGTGACTAAGATTTACACATGCAAAGCCAAACATTTACAACCTTACTATGACTTAGGGAACTATTACAACAATTTATAGATGCTGATATTCAACATATACCTTGAAATGAGAACACCATAGCTGATGTAATTGCAACGTTAGCCCTCAATGTTATGCCAAATGTGTTTAGTAGGTTGTCCACCTTAACCGTGGATTATGCTATCCCATCATGCAAAGCACTGAAGATAACTTCATGGCTATAGTTCATATTGCTCCTATAAAGGAATGGTATGACAATATCAAGTTTTACCTTATGCATGATGAATCTTCACAAGGCCTAATTGCTGCTCAAAAGGACGCTATATGTAAATGATCGAAACAATATGTCATTGTAGGTGATAACATTATGTCGATGGTCCTATGATGGCATATTGTTAAAGTGCTTGGATAGAACTAAAGCTAGAATAGTCCTGGAGAAAGTTCACAAGGGTGTTTGTGATGGACATATGGGACTTAGAGGCATGGTTGCTAAAATTATATTGATAGGTTATTATTGGTCTTATATGAAGAATGAATGCTTGTAGAAGGTTAAAGCTTGTAACATGTGTCAATGGCATAGCAATCTCATATGTGTATCATTGACTAAGCTGCACACTACTCAGATAACCTAGCCATTTCAACGATGGGGGTTAGATATCATTGGATCTATAATGCCTAAGTATTTCGCAAGGCATAGCTTCATCATTACCATAATCAAATACTTTACTAAGTGGGTTGAGGGTATTCCCCTAAGGAAGACTACATCCGAACAAGTCTGTAGTTTCATCTTGGACAATATAGTAGCCCATTTTAGTATACCTATGACCATAGTAATAAATAATGGACTATAGTTTAGTAGCCAAGAAACAAAAAATTTCTGTCACAAAATAGTCATCAAGCACTCTTTCTTGTCACCTTATTACCTTCAAGCTAATGGACAAGTTGAAGTAAGAAACAAGGCCATCATCAACTTGCTCAAAAAAATTATAAAAAATAGTAAATGCAAGTGGCATTAGTAGCTTGTCCATGCACTTTGGGCATATAGAATAACATACTGTATTCCAATAGGTGTAACCTCATATAGCCTTGTTTATGGTTTTGAAGGTATTTTACCTCTTGAATTGCATCCAATATTGCTTTGAGTGGCCCTATCCAACTTCATCAATGATGTATAGAACAAGGAGCTACATACCATGGACTTGGACTTGGTGGAGGAGTAATGTGTGCAAGCGCTTACACATGTTGAGAAGTATCAAAAGAGGTAGAAGTAGTAGCATCGCAATTACTTAACCAAGTGGAAGATCAAGGAAGGTGACCTAGTCCTCAAAGATGTCTGTGAAAATGTGGATAAATTCTTAGTGAATTGGTAAGGGCCTTTCTTGGTCACTAAGGCCTATAGTAATGGCGTATTCAGAATAGTAGATATGGATGAGAATGAGTTGGCAAATATGGTTAATCATTTCTATCTAAATCCATATTACATGTAGTTGACAATAGCCAATAAGCGAGCTTACTTTCTACATCTTGCCATGGCTTAAAATTGGTACAACATGGCCTACTAGGACCTAAAGTTGGTGCAACCATGGCCTACAAAGGCCTTAAAATGGCAACACAGCCTATTGTGGTCTTAAATTGACACCATGGCCTAACACAGCCTTAAATTGGCAACACATGTACCCTATGGTAACTAGGTTTGTTGATTGTTCTATTAGGCTTATGTATTTCATTGTAACAACATGATTTCTTTGCTTGATTTTCTTAACCTCTTAGACTTGTGTTTGCAAGATGAAGCTTGGAGTTATTGTAGAGGTGCAACTCATCACAGTAGCAAGTCATCACATGACCTTGATGTTCAAGTTTTAGTGAGTTATCCCACCATGCCAAGAGTACTTGTTTCACATCATTCCCATTATCCTTCCCTTGAGCCTAACCTCATAGCTTGATTATAAGCTTCCTGACCTTGGATGACAATGTTGATGAATGTTTGAAATTCATACACTATGGCCATACAACATCCCTTTTTCATTCTCCACCATCAAGTCCATTAAATGTAACACACTTCATTCAATGGGAAACCACCTAATCCATCGAGTGTAACACACCTCACTCGATGGAAGAACCAAGTCAATACTAGCTTTGGCAAAGAAGCTTGATGAAGGTTTCACCCCACCAAAAAAATGGGGGAATCAAATTGTCAAGAAGCCAAATGGCCAATGAAGCCTAAAGGATAGATCAATGGCTCCAAACATACAAGGAGAGGATCCTAGTAGCCAAAGAAATCTTGGAGTGAGGTGTTGATTCCTCAAGTGCATTTGCCGAGTGAACCACACCTCAAAGTATGAAGTGCCAAAGTTTAGTGAGTAACCAACATGTAAGTGCCACACCATAGCCATTATGTGAATAATTGGGATGCATTGTTAACCACTATGACCATTTCCCCATGACTTCACTACTGTTTCACTATGATAACCTTCCCTTGTCATCATAGGCACTCTTGGACATGGTTCGATACTATTGGATCAAGCATGTAGAGGAGGCATTGGTGATGGACCTATAGTGGTGTTTTTTATTCTTTGTTGATGTCTCTTGAGTTAATGCTCTATATATCAACAAAGAGGGGCCAATGAAACACCATCAAATTTCATGTTGCAACCTTCATTTTCCAACTTGAGGTAAGGATTCATTGTAAATGTGAGATATGTAGTCCTTGAGTTACAATCTTGCATACTTCAAATTTATGAGGCCAAAAAATGCATCAAAATTTGTTATTTTTTTTCTTTCCAAGTAGAAAATGGTACCCCATGTCCATATTAGGGATTGGGAAGGCTGAAAACACCTTTGGAATCACTAAAAACAACATTTTCATGGGTATAGCCCCAACTACGCTAGAGCAATTTTTAGTAGTCACTATAACTACATTTTTAGTAGTCATAGTAAGTACACTTTCAGTAGTCATAGGAGCTAGCATAGTCACCACCAAGACCCAGTAGAAGTGTAACATTGAAATTTTTGGAATTTCCATTTTTCCAACAATAGCAAGTGTAGTCATTCCAAGTCAACAAGGACTAGTATATACAATGTTCTTTACTAGGCATGACATTTCCCAATGGGTTCCATCATTTTTGCAGTTCCAACCATCTGTCCATTTTTCACCACTTTCTCCCATTTCCAACATCTTTAGTGTAGTCCAACATGGAAAACATAGTAAGAATGATGCTAGCGAAGTTACAAAAGTCCATTTACTATTTACAATAAATAAATGGATTTTGTAGTTATAGCTCATTTTGGACTTACTATAAATAGAAACTATGTTGATAGCTGATGACCATTAACCACTACTAGCATAGTGAAAGCACTACTAATGTAGTCACAAAAGTCTATTTACTATTTATGGTAAATAGATGGGTCTTGTGGGTGTAGTCCATTCTAGACTTACCACAAATAGCAACTATGATGATAGTAGATGACCAACTACATTGGAAGTAGTGACTATTGCAAATCCACAATCAACACTAATTTATTAGCTATTAATGGTAATTAATGATAGCCCCAAAATGGTAATCCTATCTGTACAAATACCCAACATCAACACCATAAAATGGTTCCAACACTTTTGGCATTTCCAACACTCTTGGGCACTTTGAGCACTTGACAATAGCATAATTGTTGACAATAATACCATTTTTACATTTTCAGTAACCACATCCATCATCCATCAAACCTGTTTGCAACCCAACAACACTTTCAGTAGTAAGAGAATCCCAAGGTGTCTTGGATGGTCTTGTCAATCACCAAGGGACTTGAAGAGTGTAAACGGGGGTAAAAAATGATAAAAATATTGTAGATCTAGTGTAAAAATAAATGCACAAAATGAAACTCTAATGAATTACATAACAAAGGAAATGTGAACTTTATTATAATAAAAATATTGAAAATAAAGAGTTGAGAAATGTGTACGAGTGGTGCCTAAGTGCACAACACATAATTGCCATTGCACCAAAAGTGTAAACCCAATCCCATTCCATGTTGCAGATTTGGTGAAAATTGATGAAAAGTTGTAGTAGGTTGAAATTGAGAAGAAACTGGGTCATGGATGTAGCCTTCCCCAATAGACTTCAAGATTTGGCAAGAAAATTCTTGTGCCTTTAGCATAAACTTGTACATCATGAATCCAATTCTTTTATATTGTTTTTTATAAATTTTGTTGTTCATGCTGTGCAAGTTTTGATTTTTGTTTTCATTTCCACACTTATTTCTGTAACTACATTTCCATTTCCATTTCTATTTCTAGTAGGTCATTTATATTTACATTTCCACTTTCAATAGGCTATTTTGGTCTACATGTTTAGTTACATTTATGATTCAAAAACCATTTCCATTTTACATTCTATAAGTCCCTGGCTGATCAACAAGATCATCTAGGAAACCTTGAGTTCCATTTTATAGAGGTCATTGGAATTTGAGGTCAAGACTATTTTGACATTCATATCTTTCAATTTTTCTAGTTTAGCAACTAAGATTTCTAGCACCAATAGGCAAGACTATCTAGGGCACCTTGGATTCTTTTTCTTAGAGATTCTTGGGTTCAAAGGTTAGGTTGTTTCACCTAGAATTTTTGATTTTTTAGCAACCAAATTTTTTAGGCATTACAATTTCTAGCAGTAGAAAAACTATTGTGCCTAAAAAATTTAATTGTAGGAAAATTGGGAATCCTAGGCATGGAAATTATTTTTAACCTTAGATCCCAAGGGCATCCAAGCAAGAGGATCCAAGGTGTCTTGGATGGTCTTGTCAATCACACAGGAACTTGAAGAGTGTAAATGAGGGCAACAAATGATAAAAATATTGTAGATCTAGTGTAAAAATAAATGCACAGAATGAAACTCTAATGAATTACATAAAAAGGAAACTGTGAACTTTATTACAATAAAAATATTAAAAGTAAATATTTGAAAGATGTGTACAAGAGGTGCTTGAGTGCATGAGGGAGGTTTGCTTTGATGGAGTTCAAAGCTTATGTAAGTCGATAGTTTGCATGCTACAGTGAAATTCACTCCCAAAACTAAACTTCTTGATATTTCTTTTGTCTAGATCTATAGCATTGGTAATAGGGAGGGGGTGGGGTAATGTGTATGAATGACTTTTGTTGCAAAGGGGTACTATAATGAGAGCTGTTATGCTTATGTAGTTGAGCGTTGCACCAAAAGTCTCACATAATCCTTAATGGTCATAAGTGCTTGAGATGGCCAAAGGTTCTAATGCTTAAGAATTTCCAAAAGCTCCAAGAATGCTAGACTTCAAAAGTGGAAGAACCAAAGAGCATCTTCTAGGTGTTTGAAATTAACTTTTATAGGTTACATGGCTACTAATTTTTGGTTGCAAAATTTTGCCATGATTACTAACAACTTGGAATCATGTGCAAGTGCAATAAGTCTTCATATCTAGTGTAGTTTCCATTAATGATAAATTTTGATACCCACAAGGCAACAAAACCATGATGGTTACCATAAATAGTAAATGGACTTTTGTAACTACGTTGGCCTTCACCCATCCACATTGGCCTTATGGTAGCAATGCTAGAGTACTATGGTCTATGCTAGAATTGGTGGGGAAATGTTGGGGCTATTTGAAGAATGAAATCCCTATCCACTCTAATGCTAACCTCATGAAAAATGGAAACTTTCACAACTCCAATGTTGGCCTTGAGATATCCATGATGGGTTTTGTGAAAACTACACTAGAACCACCTATCCCTAGCATGGGTGGTGCTAGGACTATTAACAGAGATAATTAAAGTTTAAAAATAATGTAGATTTAATTTAAAAATGAATGCACAAAATAAAATCATAATAAATTTTTATACTATGCATGCTATGACTTACCACATCCATGCTAGCTAGCATGGGCCCATTGTGGGTGCCTAAAGAAGCTACAATTTCAACCTTAAATAGCCTCACTAGGTGCCCAAAATCTATTGTCAACCTTTTGGCCTCATACCATGGATTTCTAAGGCTTAAAACTGGTAAAATATAACTTTGATTGACCAATGCTAATCTTATTTTACCACATGTTTTCTACCTTGACTTGTTTGGCCTTGTTACATGGTATTTTGACAAGTTTTGACATTTCTATGCATTTTGACCTTTATTGTTTGATCATTTGGTGTCAATTTTCATCATTTTAGCTACATTTGATCTTATTCCACCAAATTTTTCTATCATTTGGCACTAATTAACCTTGATTTACATGATTTGGTATTAGTCCATGTTGTTTGGCCTTGATTTGACCTTGGTTAACCTTGTCTAATATCATTTGATGGGGTGTGATCATAATTTGATCACGATTTATTATCATTTTGACCCCATTTGGATATCATTTGGCCTTTACCTCATGCTAGTTGGCCTTTAGAGTATCTTATTTGCTTAGCCTTCTCTTTTATGACCTTTTGTCGATCATGTTTTAGGCTTGTTTAACATCATTTGATGCTGCTTGACCATTATTTGGTCTTCATTTGGCTCCATTCTATCATCATTTGGCCTTTTTTGATCTCATTTTGCATTATTTAACCTTTGTTTCACCTTACTTATTTTAGCCTACCTCTTATAACCTTCAGTAGCCTTGCTTGAACCCTATTTGCCCATTGATGAAACCTATTTGAACTTATCCATGCATTAGCACTAGAGCATTTTACATTATTTTGGCATTGTTTACTTGTGTTATCACATAGGTGTTGCTTAATGTGCTTATGAATGATATGTAGGTTTTGTGTATGGACACCTCGGAGTAAATCAGTATGTGTTTGAGCCTAAGCAAATCTCATGGTCATGTTGAATGGTTTATCAACCTTAATTACTTAGATCTTGAGCCTGAGAACATCATCAACCACATAGCCTCTATAGAGAAACCTCTTGAGTGGCCAAAAAACCTAGTTAAATCCACTGACCTTGAGGTTGGTGACATTACCGAGGACTCTCTAGTTGAGGTTCTTGTCATGACACATAGTGATGAGGAGAAAACACTAAAACTAAGTTCCTTACTAGAACCTCAATAGGTTGAAGACATCACCAAGGTCCTTCAAGAGAAGATTAAGGTCTTTGCTTGGTCATATGAAGATATGCTAGGTCTTGACCCATGCCTAGTGCAACATAATATCATACTCGATCCTAGTATCAAACCAGATTTGGCCTTGGTAGTCCATGATGAAATCACAATGCTCTACTAGGCAAGTTCATTATAGTTGACAATTACATAGAACGAGTGTTCAACATAGTGGTAGTCCTTAATAAAAATAGGAGCATATATATTTGTATTGATTTTTAAGATGTGAATAAGGAAACCATAAAAGATGATCTCCCCTTGCCTAGTATTGACAAGCTTAATGACACTATGACTGGACATGCCTTGTTATCCTTCATGGATGGGTTCTCTGGATACAACCAAGTTAGGATTAACCAGGAGCATCAACTTTGTACAACCTTCATGACCCCTTGGGGAACCTTTTGTTACACCATGATGTTCTTTGGTCTTAAGAAAATAATCACTACTTATCAACAAGCCATGACATATATCTTTGGTGATTATATGCTAGGATTTCTTAATGACTACATGGACAATATAGTTGTTAAATTAAAAATGGTTGAAAACCATGCACATAACCTTGACCTTGTGCTTAAATGATGCCTCAAATATGAGCTTAGGCATAATCCTAGGAAGTGTGTCTTTGGTGTCAAAATTGACAAGATGCTTGGCTTTGTAGTGTCCAAAGTAGGAATACGTGTTGATCTTGATAAGGTCAAGGTCATATCCAACTTGGCAATGCCAACTAACCTTAAGGAGCTTTGGGGATTGCAAGGTAGATTACAATTTATCTATAGGTTCGTTGTAAGACTTATGGATAAGTTACAATCTATGAAATGCTTTCTTAAGAAAGGAGTTCACTATAAGTGGATAGCTTAGTACCAAGAAATATTTGAAGACCTTAAGCAAGAGTTGGCACAACTACCAACAATCTATCCTTTGTAAAAGGATAAACCTTTTTACATATACCTTGCTATCTATAACACATCCATTGCCTCTCTACTCTATCAAAAATGAGATGATGGAGTGGAACTGCCTGTATACTACCTAAGCCATGCATTGATTACCTATGAGGCCCAATACATTAAAGTGGAGAAGTATTGTCTAGCCCTAGTCTTCTTATTAAAGAAGTGGAGACACTACCTCTTTAGAAGCCAACTCAACATCATTTGCAAGGATAACGTGGTTTGAGCCATAACAATCAATATATATGAAAGTATCCATATAGCTTGTTGGAAAGTTGTAATAGCTAAGTTTGACCTACATTACATCTCCCAAGACTCAAAGGATTAAGCTATAGCCACACAACTTACCATTTCCTTGGTAGAAGATCATGCAACCATTAATCCTAAATTTCCTAATGATCATGTTAACATTGTTAATGAAGTGCCTAAGGGCTATGAGGAAAATATGAACTTTGATAGAGCTTCAACTACCCATGGGGCCAATGCTGCTGCTATCATAACATCACCTTTTAGTGAAATCCAACCCTTTGCCTACTGTTTTGAATTCACATGTACCAACAACATGGTAGAGTATGAAGGATTGATCAAGGAAATGATGGTAGCTTGTGACCTAGGAATCAAATGACTAATGATTAAAGATGATTTACAACTTATGGTTAACCAAGTAATTGGGATTTACACATGTAAAGCCAAACACTTGCAAACTTATTATGACCTAGGTAAAAAACTAATGCTATAATTTACATGCATTGGTATCCAACATACACATTGGACTAAGAACACGTTGGTCAATGCCATTGCAACTCTTGCACTAAGTGTGATGCCTAATGTGTTTAATAAGTTACCCTCCTTAATCATGAACTATGCTACTCATATCATGCAAAATACCGAAGGTGACTCTATAGCCACTTTCAATACTACTCCTCAAAAGGAGTGGTATGATGATATCACATTTTATTTAATGCATGGTAAATCCCCATAAGGCTTGACTACTTATCAAAAGGATGATGTATGTAAAAGACTAAAATAGTATGTCATCATAGGTGATAACACATTATGTCGATAGTCCTATGATGGTGTATTATTAGTGTGCTTGGGGAAAACCTAAGCTTGCATAGTTCTTGATCAAGTTCATGAGGATGTATGTGGGGGACATATAGGACCTAGAGCCATGGTTGCTAAAATTAGATGACTAGGCTATTATTGGTCCTATATGGAAAGCGACTACTTGTAGAAAGTTAAAAGTTATGATACCTATCAATGGAATAGCAACCTAATACATGTGCCACCAACTGAGTTACAGACTACTTAGATAACTTTGTCATTTCAATGGTGGGGACTTGACATTATTGGATCTATAATGCCTAAGTCTTCCATAGGGCATATCTTCATTATCACTGCAACTAAATACTTTACAAAGTGGGTTGAATTTATTTCCCTAAGGAAGACAACATCTCAACAAGTCTATGGATTCATTCTTGATAACATAGTAGCTTGTTTTGGCATACCTATGACCATAGTCATAGATAATGGACCATAATTTAGTAGCCAAGAAATGTAAACCTTTTGTCTAGATCTAGGAATAAAGCATTTATTTTAGTCACCACACTACCCTCAAGCCAATGGAAAAGCTGAAGCTAGCAACAAGCCCATCATAAACTTACTTAAAAGATGTTAAATAATAGTAAACACAAGTGGCATGAGTAGCTTATCCATGCACTTTAGGCCCATCAAACTACATTTCAAATCACAATTGGTGTAATCCCATATGATCTTGTTTATGGATCTAAAGCTGTTTTACCTCTTGAATTGTAGGTCCCATTGCTCAAAGTAGCCTTATCGAACTTCATCAACAATGAGCAGAAGGAGCTATGTGTCATTGACCTAGGTTTGGTGGAAAAGTAGTGAATACAAATGCTTACTCACATTGAACAATACCAAAAGAGGTAGAAGCAACAACATCATCATGATCCAAATAAATGAAAGATTAAGAAGGAAGACCTAGTCCTGAAGGCTATTTGTGAGCATGTGGGCAAGTTCTTAGCCAATTGGGAGGTGCCTTTCTTGATCATCAAGGACTATGAAAACGAAGTCTTTAGAATAGTGGACATGGATGAAAATGAGTTGGCCAATCTGGTCAATCATTTCTATCTAAATCTAGACTACATTTAATGTAGGTTTCTTTGCAGGTACAAATCAACAAGTTAACATCAAAGAGCTTAAAACTAATGACAAGCGATTATGCATGATCTTTCTCTATCTCTCTCTCTCCATTTAGCACAAAAAATGAACTATAAAGCTTTGTAACAATAGTGACCTATAGTAATTTGGTTTTCTAGTTATCTCATATGGCCTTATGCATTGTCATATACCAACATGATTCTTTGTCTTGTTTTCTTATCCTCCTGGAGTTGTGCATGCAGATGAAGCTTGGAAGTTACTACAAAGGTGCAACTTCCCACAATAGTGAGTTGCCATGTGACCTTGATGCATGAGACTTATGTAGTTGGTCCTGCTAGGCCAAGAGTGCTTATTTCATATCACAACTGTTACCCTTGGCTAAACCAAACCTATAGCTTAATTATGATCCTCCTTATCTTGAATAATAGTGATGACCTATGTTTGACACTCATGTGTTGTGGCCATAAGATGTGTCCTTCATCATGCTCCATAGTCAAGTCCATTGACTATAACACATCTCATTCAATAGGAAAACCAAATCAAACCTAACCTTGGCAATGAATCCTAATGAATGTTTCATTGTGCAAAATGAAAAGAAAAACAAGGAAGCAAATTGCCAAGAAGCCAAGAGGTCAATGAAGATCAAAGGATAGATCAATGGCTTTGAACACATAGAGGGAGGAGCTTAACGGCCTAACAAACCTTGGAGTAGGATATTAGTTCCTCAAGAATATTATTGAGTGACTTTTATCTCAAAAACATAAAGTGCATTGATCATCAACATGCCATTACCATAATTGTAACCATGGTATAAACATTTGGAACTCATTTGTTAACTTTATGACCATTTCCTTATAGCCAAATGTAGCTTTTATTCTCTATCATCTCATTGTAACACTTATCCCATCATCATAAGCACTCTTTAGCATGGTTCGATACTACTGAATCAAGTGTGGAGGGTGAACATTGGTGATGGACATGTAGTGTTTTGTCTTTTTTGTCAATGTCTCTTGGGTTAATCCTCCAAATATCAACAAATATTGGCTAATGAAAGACCACCAAGAAACCTCATGTTGCAACTTTTGAACCTTACCATTGAACCCAAGGCTAGAATTTTAAGATAAAATGTGAAGATTGTAATCCATGAAATACAATTTCACATACTTTAAATTTTGGAATTGAAAAAATATCTTATAAGTTATTGTAGCCTTACTTTCCAAGTGGAAAATGTCCTACCATGTCTATATTTGGGGTTGGGAAGGTCAAAATGCCCTTTGAACTACTAAAATTGACATTTTCATGGATTTTATGGGGGGTATAGCCATTACTACGCTTGAAGCACACATGCCTAGCATTGAGGGGTTTGACTTTCATCCTAACTATGGCCAATGTGGTCACCATAATGTTAGCATTATTACACTAGGAAAACGTTGGAGTGGATGGGGTTTTTGTTTTTCACTAAAATTTTAGCATTGCTCCAACAACTCCAATGTTGCTACTAAAAGACTAGTGTGTGTGGAAGAAGCTAGCGTAGTTGAAAATTTTGTTCACTATTTATGGTGACCAGCATGGTTTTGATGCCTTGGAAATATCAATAGTTACCATAAATAGAAACTATGTTGGAATTGAAAGTCTACCACACCTGCACATGATGCCAATCTATCAATGATCATGGCAGAAATTTGTAGCCAAAAATCAGTGGCCATCTAACCTATAAAAATCCATCTACAATACTTTGAAGAGGTTTATCTACTTTTGAATTTTTTTTTGCATTGAAGAAAGCTTTTGGAAATTATTGAGCATGAGAACCTTTAACAACCATAAGCAGGTGTGACCTTTGAGGATTGTGTGAGATTTTTGAAGCAACATACAACTACCTAGGCACAAAGACTCATAGCGTAGTAATCCCTTTGCCACAAAAATTATTCACACATCTTACTCTGCTATGATCAATGCTGTAGATCTAGATAAGAAACTAGAAAGGAGTTTTAGTGTTGGAAGCTGGGAAGTACTTTGACCATGGAGTTGACCATAGAGTGAAATCTATTGACTTCAATAGGCTTTGAACTTATTTAGTGAAAACTCCTCATGCATTCAGGCACACCACTTATACACATTTTGAACTCTTTATTTTCTATACTTTTATTGTAATAAAGTTTGTAGTTTGTTTAGTGTACAAGTCATTACAATTTCATTTTATGCATTATTTTTCTTCATATAAAATTTGTAGTATTTTTATGATTTTTTTACCCTTGTTCACATTGTCTAAGTCCTTGGGTGATCAACAAGACCATCCAGGGTACCTTGGATTCTCTTTCTCTGAGGTCCTTGGGATCTAAGATTAAATTGTTCCATTTGTAGTTTTTGGTTTTCTAGCAACCGAATTTTTAGGCACAAAAATTTGTTTAAACCTCCACCACAGTGATTACCTAGTCTTTTCCATCAATTTTTATGCCTATTGCATGGTCCCAAGCCTTTCATCTCTTCCCTATGTCTTTAACTAGTGAAGCCTTGGATTGGTACCATGCTCTACCTAGAGGTTCCATTGCATTCTTAGAGGACTTGATTATCCAATTTGTTAACCATTTCAAGTATAACTTGAAACTTGATACAACACTTGATTAGCTTATGAAAGGTTAGTAGGGACCTCTTGAACCTATTTAGAAGTTCATATAGTAATGGAATGCTCTCCTTAAAGAGATTCATGAATCCATAATTGAAATACATCTTTTGACCATCTTCAAAGGGGCAGTCAACAATTTCATCAAGTCTAAAATAGACTATCTAGACCCACAATCCCTTAGTCAAGCCTTATTTAAAATAAAAAACATAGAGGATACCACTAAGGAAAGTAACAATCCAGCTTATCTAGTATATAAAAACCAACATATGAGAAAGGATTGAGATAAGGAAAAACAAAATCATGTAATTGTGGCTAGAGGGGCCACAAAGACAAACATAACATAGGGGTCCAAAATGACACAACCTAAGGTCCCTATCACTATCCCTCAATCTTCAACATTTGGAGCATCAACATCTAACCTAATGAAACCTAAATCTGAGTGAAAGGATAGGTTGAAGTACACTAGACTTCTGCTAAAATCATCGAAACTTCTTGATCAGTTACTAAAGAGTAATTGCATATAAGCAACTATTTGAGAATGCTCATAAGAGGCATGATTGCTTATGTGAGATAGCTAAAAATCCTTTAATAGCAATGAAGGATGACCTACCTATACCAAAATACTTCAAACTAGAATGATTCTACCACTACCATCAGTTGTTGGTCCATGACACTAATTTTTGTTTGGCCTTAAAAGATGACTTACAGAAGATGATAGATAGTAAGGAGTTAGTTCTAGATGCTTTGAACCTAGTTAGACCCCAAAATCAATCGATGCAAGTGTACAAATATTCCCTTAATGCTAATAATGAACCGTTTACCATCACCACCTTCAACATCAATGATAAGCCTAAAATAATCAAGGTACCATTTGTGGTTAAGATAACCTCTTGTAACGAATAGACTTCTATAAGTGCTAGATCTCTATTCGTTATAAGAGTGTTATCATCAAAGGATTATTTTGTGATATAAGTTTTCCCTACCTCTATGCTTGGAAGCCAAAATGACCAATGACCTCTTGTGGTAGCAAAATCTTCAATCCCTTCTTAACCAAATGAGAAGAAATCACCTTCAAAGAAATATATGAAATCAACTTTGACATCTAAGGCTAAGGACAATGACTAGGTGTGGAAGGAAGTAGGCCCATCTAAGCCTACTCCAATTTTGGATATAACCATAGACCCCAATGCACAACCTACATCAACAAGCTAAAGTGGAAGAGATAACAAAAAATAGAAGAAAAAAGGGAGCTAAAAAACAAGCCTTGAAACATGAGATTAAACTCCTAGGTAGAGTGGAGAAAGTCAAGGCTAGCAAGAATGAAAGAACATCTAACATTGATAAGGACTTCCTCATGATCATGGAATAGGTCAAAATTTTGCTCAAGTAGAAAAATGCCCTGAGCCTATATGACTTATGACCTCACATGCTCATTGAAAAGCATTAGTTATGATGTTGACATCTATTTCTATAGGTGGATATATCCCTACCAACGAAGAGTCCATCCATGCAGTGATGGTACCTTCCTCATCTAGGGAAAATATGAAGTTAAACATCCTAACATTTTGTTATTGTGAGATCAACATCAACTCACAAAATGGTGAAGTATCAAAAGCCCATTTATTTATAACGATAAGGATAGGCCAATACAAGGTGCATCAGGTGCATGTAGATGATGGGGTAGTTACAATGTCATACCCTTCCCAATTGTGAAGTGGTTGGGCTTGGTGGAGCATATGCATAATACCTCAACTTTTGTTCTTAAATCATTTAAAAAATCATGGTGGGTTGTAAATGGGCCTATTTTGCTTGACTTCATAGCTAGAGAACAATTCCCAACCTCTATTGGTTTCCTAGTAGTAGAAGAGATGTTAGGATTTAATCTAATCCTAGGAAGATCCTAGTTAGCAAAATTGTGAGTGATCTCTTCTCAAATTCATTAGGAAATTCACCTACCTTATGAGGGAGGTGAAATTATCATTCATGGAGATAACACGATCCCACTATTCATCAAGATTATTGGCATAGAACATGGCTTTGAGATGGAGTTTTAAGAAGAAACTCCTGTAAAACAAAATGAAATAAATAACCATAACAATGTCAAGAAAACCAAGACCAGTGACATAGGGGCCATGAATGAAACATGGGAATAGCTTCCATTTAACATCATTAATGAAGGGGGTGAATAGTACAAAATTGTGCAATATAGACCCTACACATTCCCTAATCTCTCAAAGATTATAGTTGCACAATTGAGTACAATTTCTACTTACTCAACCTTGTAGGATATGGCCTAGTCTTTTAATTTGTAGCCTTTGTTTCTATTTTATTTACATATTTACCTTCTATTTTTAAGATTTTTCCTTATTACATTATATTTGTCTTTTTATTCCATAGTCTTACTTTACATTTTCACATTAAATTAAAATTCATGTATTCTTCTTTTATGTTTACTTAGAACTATAAAGCACCATTAAAAAATAGAAAAAGAAAAAATGAAAGAAAAAAACCCTTCAAGGGCCTAAAACTGGTGGCCTATTGGGGCCTAAAATTGGTAAATTCATGTTTTCCTTTTACTTATTTTGCACGTATGTAATAACTCATTCACTTGTTTTTTTTGATTATACCTTGTTTTACATTCTTAATTTTCTTTGTAACCTTGTTATCTTAATGTGCAGCCCTTTTATGCAACAAAAATATAAAACCAAATCAAACTAAAAAATAACATAAAAAATATAAAGTTTCATAAAACTAAAATTTCTATAACAATTACACTATGTGACAAATGATAAAGTAATAACATCTATGTCTCATAGCCATAGTTGCACTGTGCAACATATGATAATAAAAAAATAATAATAGATAGTCCCAAGGGCTATAGTAGCCAACACAGAAAAACAACTATAACAATGCAATAAAAATAACAAGGTGTCACATGTCTAGCTATAACCAAAACTAGGCAGCAAGAGGAAGAGGAATGTCATCATCAACATCATCTAAATCATTAGCACCATTATCAACATTATCATCTTTATCATCTTTATCATCTGGGACCTATAAACAATAAAACATACAAACAATTAGAGAACATGATAACCAAAATTAACTAAGTTTTAACTAAAAATAACACCTCACTACCAACATTTCCATGAGATGGCCATAAGCCCAAAACCAAAATAAAAAATTCAAAAACCAAGTTTATTACATGAAAAACTACTTTAACACTTTGTAACTAATTTTGAACATTTCCACAAATACTTAACCCATGAAGCCTTCAAGCTAGAATAATTACAAATATTTACCTTAAAGCCATAATTGCTACAGAAAATTTTAGCCAAAGTAATAATGTTGAAATTCAAAGGATGGATTTCCCATGAAGCCATGATCAACAAGCTAGGACAAGCTTGGAAATTTAGGATGAGGTGGAGGTAAAGAACATAGGTTTTGCTACGTTTTGGAGCTTATACACTACCAAAACTTGTCACTACAAAATCCCAAACCTTAATTATTCTATGGCATCAAACACAACTGATACCATACATGGATCATACCCATGGAAAAATCCAAAAACACCAAAAAATATCCCTTATGTCCAACATTGCCTAAACTTAGCCAAAAAAATCACATTTTACATGTAAAAATTACAAAGTGACCACTGTAACATTCTAGGCTTAAAAAATAATAGAATTTTTTTAAAAAAATTGTTTTGGATTTTTTGTACATAGAACAGATGCTAGGTAACCAAGATTAACTAAAAACACAACAATCTAGTTACAAAAAAAATCAAAGTTTTGCCAATTTCTAATCAATTCTTTTCTAGCTTGAACATAATTTATCAAAGAAAAAAATTCAAAGAAAAATTTGAAAAAAATTCAAAAACTGTGATTCTACCTCTTAAAGCCTAGAACAACAAATATGCAAGCTAAAAATTATAAAATTTTAGCATATACAGCCTAAAAGAAAATAACAAATTTAAGCCAAAATTTAGCAAAACAGGCCAAAAACGGCAAGCATAAGTGTGATAAAAAATTCAAATTTGCATAAATTTGTTACCAAAACCATTGATTCAATTATAATACCATGGAAAAGCCTAGATCCACCATTTGAGATAATCTTATTGAAAAATTTCAGCCTAAGCAAACCTAGATGTGAAAAAATGTTTTAACTGATTAGGCTGAAATCGAGAAAAATGGTAAGAACTTGGTACTTGGTGTCTTGCAGAGAAAATAATTCATCAGGGGTAGGATTTGGTAGATGGGAGATCACTTAAAAATCTTCCTTTGCCTCATCCAAGACTAGGTTTTAGCTTGAAGATCCTACTTTCTTGTTGCCCATTGTTGCCAAAGGTGCCAATGTTTTGCCTTAGAATGTGGTGAGAAAAATGGCCTGAAATTCCTTCCCCTACTATTCCAATGTAGAGGATAGAGTTGATTGTGAGCAAATAAAGCTAGGAAAAGATGTGATGTACTAGCTTTGCTAAGCACCAATGTAGATTCTAGGTGCCAACACTTGGAAGATATGAGAGAACTAGTTCCAATGTTGGAGTTTTTGGTGTGGAAATCAGTAGAACCACAAATCCTTCAAGCATTAGCAACTAAATGACTTAGAAAAACAAGAAAATATCTTTTTCATTAACTTTTTAGAATAAAAAAAATGGATGGAAAGCCTTGTAAACTAGAGTTCTTGAGGCAAGTTTCTACTTTTGTCACAATACATTAGGCATTCAACTTAAGCTTACACCTAGTGTAAGAACCCTCAAACTCTTAGCATTCAAGCTACCTTAGAGAAACCATAGTGTATTAATAAATGTATAAAAATTATTACCAAGCTTAATACCATAATTAATTCAAATTTTAACCATCCAAGGAAGCCCACCAAAATTCCAATTTTTCAACAAGTAATACCATCATAAGAATCCCTTCCAAGGAGAATATATGCTAGAATTTTGAGGTTCTTAAGCTAGGATTTAGGTTAATTACACTACCATAGCATAAGAACTAGCATAATAACATCCAAAAAATCAAAATTCATTTATTTTGACCTCAAAACCCTAAGGATCCAAGCTAAAACTCTAGCCGCTACCTTAGGAAGCCACAAGGGACAAAATCTTGTCAAAAAATCTTAGAGAGTGTCAAATTTGGTTCTTATGCTAAGGGTTTGAGCTTAATATGCTAGGAAAAATTATAAGCTACCTTATAAATTGATTTAAACATTTACCAGGTTCCATGCAGCTTTAGAATATCAAATTTTCATCCCAATCCTAGGTGTTGACATAGGTGGTTGCAGGGTGATGAATTATGTTTAGATGTGCTCCAATATCGGATAGGTGATATCAGAGCCTTGATATCAAATACCCAATATCGGATCCCAAGATGAAATGTCAAATAATTGATACTGTGGGGTATATGCTGGCCTATAAATATAGTGCTTGGGCACATGATTTCGATATAGTTTTTGTCATAGCATAGCAGAGCTCTTGTAGTTTGTTTTTTCCAAAGTTAGAATATTTTCCAAAGTGTCCATAGTAGGAGTCATTGAGTGTAAGGACCTTTATTCAAGCACCATTGTACCTGAGCAGGACAATGTGTATGGTAATAAAGATGAGCTTTCTGATTAAATCTTATAGCACCTTAGATAGCTTAAATACTTTATTTATGCATTTAATGTTTTATGTAATTTCCTTTAATGTTTTTAAGCAATTAAGCCAAAGTAACCTAATTAGATTCAATAGTAGCCAATTAATTAAGCACATAAGTATGACTACTTTGAGCATGTGTATGAGTTTTGGTAATCCTAGCAACACTTAACGTTTGGTATCCCAACAACATTATACATGTTCAAGATGTGGGATTAGATACTTATGTTAGGATAGTTAGTTATTGATCAATAATTAGATTAATTTAAATTAATTATAAATTATTTTTAAACCTATTTTTAATTGTAGAAAAATAAAATATAAAATAATAAAAATCATGTGCTTTAATTATACTTAACCATACAATTCAGATCCACTAGGATAGTTAAGAAGACAACGACTGTCATGATTAGAATTCACATCCTAGAACTAGTGTACTTAAGAACTTAAAGTTTGTAGAATTCAATCAAATCATGCATGAATGCTTGTGATTCATATGGTTGGGTGTAGGGGTACCTCACCACTCATCATTGGCATCATTGCTGAAGACCTTTTAGTTGTTACGTGCACTATCTAGGATTTAGTGAAAATTATTCAAACTCATTGGAATGAACCCTAGAGTCATATCATAATTTAAAATAACTAAAATAATTTTTAGAAAGCACACTACATTTTTATTCTCTATCATAAAATGTCTTCTTCTCATAGGAGTGATTCTCCATCCAAGTCTAACAAAGTACATCAGCAAGTGCCCTAACAATACAAAGTGGTATATGCTCATCTTGATTAGTATGTATCCAATTTCACCTTCATCCTACACTAGGATGAATAGCTACAGTGGCATGACATGGAGGGCAACATTGTGTTGCCACGTGATTGATCTATTTCTACGATGCTCCAACAAACTCTTGTACGTTTGGGCCTTCAAGGATTTCATGTTGAGTATGTTATATAAGATAGTGATGCCAGGGATTATCATCCTACTAAGGCACAATGTCTTAGGGATTAATAGTTACAACAATGCTATGAATCTATGAAGGGAAATTGGTTTACTAATTTTCCATTCTTGCTGTACCAAAAAGATGGTGGAGAACCCTTCTTTGGGGGTTTTCCATTTAGTAAAATTTCTCTTTTTGACCTCGATGAAGGAGGTTAAAACCAAAACCTACAATCCATGATCCATAGTCTAGGTTCTGGCAAGAATGGATCTAATGACAAAGGAGGATCCAAGGAGGAGAGTTAGGGTAGGGATGTGAACAAGAAACAAGATCATGATTGTGGTCATGATCATCAAAGAGGGGGTATCAAGCACTGTGATGGAGCTAGTCCTCCTTCCTCTTCACCTTTGTCATCATCATCATCATCTTCTTCTGGCTTTGATTGCAACTGCAGGAGGCATGACCATGGTGGAGGTGGTTGACGAGACCAAACTAATCAAAGGGATCATCGAGCAAGTCAAGACCAATGACACAGGCAGCCAATAGAGAACTACCACCATGAATGAATGGGTAGTAGAGGGCATCTTAGGCACCAAAATCATGGCCTCGATGAGCCTTTTCTTGCTACTCAGAGAATGCTAAACATTGTAGAGGTAGTATAAATTCCCACAAGGCACATAAAGGATAGTCAAAGAAAATGATTGGACATGAACAATATTTATTGGTTTCAAGGAGGATATAATTTAGATCCACAAAACCATCTCTAAGATTTCCAAGATGCATGTGCCTTGCAGAACATAAAAAATAAGTGGTAGAAGCTTAATTTGTTTCCTAGGGCACTCATTAAAGAAGCAAAGAACTGGTACCAGTTCTTAGAATTGAAATCTATCAGATGATGGAGTACAATGCTTGAATTGTTTAATAACAAATATCAAATGTACCCCTAAGTGTCCAACTTGAGAAGGTAAATCCAAGGTTGGAAACAAGGAATACACAAACCCTTGGATGCTACCATAGGTCAATACTATTCCTTATTGCACAAATGTCCTAGTCATCGTTATTATCAACTAGACCAACTTTGCCACATTGTAGATGGGATTCGATCAGAAACAAGGAGAACCCTTAGTGTCTATGCCCAAGGGAAATTGTTAGAATTAAGCACCTATCAAATCTATAGATTGATTAAGCAAGTAGCAAAAGGGAAGGAGAATTAAGAAAATGAGAAAGTGCAAAAGATTATAACCGTGATCCTTCCATTTGCAAGAGGAAGGTTTGATTCTGTGACAGTGAAGAAAAATCATCACTTGATGAGATGGTGAATCAAAAAACCTTTCCACTTCAGAAATTTCAATATGAAATATCAATGAAGCTTGATCCATTATGGGACTCCATGGATAGTAGATTTCAAGTTGTTTTGAAAATTACTAAGTTCGAAGAATAAGGTAGTGACCATGATCATAGGAGGCACAAGGAAGTTGAACATGCCAATCAAATAGGTAAGGGTAAGATTTTTGTAGTAGGAGAAGTTATGGGAAGTAATTCAAATGATGATGGTGGATGTGACATCTACCATTATGAAAATCCTAAGGGATGTTGCCCCATCATGTTGCACTTACATGAGTTTGGGGTGTATGCTTTGGATCCATGACTAGCACAAAGGCAAACACCCGTAAGGTTGTCTTATCCTCAAGGAAATTCTAGGTAGTTCCATTAGTAAAAATAGTATTATCCAAGTGAAACTCCACCATAATCATACAACTAGTATCAATAGTGGCAGCAACCATAGTCATGGACACTAGCACTACCAAGGTAGTAATACCCTTATAGATAACATGATCCATATGGGTGCTATGGTTAGCAACCCTTGTCTCTATGTGAATCTTCTAGTCATGTTTCTACTTTTCAACCTCACTACTCCCTCTTGATTATTATTGAACTCATTCTCCACATGAAAGGAGGGATAACATCTTTTACCCTTATCCTTCTCCTATTCTTGCACAACTTCCTCCTTCCTCCACACAGCTACCACCTACTCCATCTATATAGGGTGAACTCCCAGCTCAACCGCAACAACAAAACACCACCAAGGTTATTAATCTACAATTGGTTCATTAGTTGAGTGGTTTGGATACTTGATCTAAGAAAACACCTTTCTTTTGATCCAACAGTCAACCTAAGCCCTTACATACACATGCGGTTGGCAACCCTGCTCCTCCATCTTTCTCTGTATCAAATTCTTTTGAGTCAAACCAAATACCACCCAAGATGTATACTCTTATGCTTAATCATGTTGTATCTAATTGGATTCATGCTAAAAATCTTCCCAAGAAATTAGTTGATCTTGGGAGTCCTCTTATTTATTTGCAGATTTTTGGGAATGAATCGTGTACGGCTCTTCTTGATTTAGGTTCTAGTGTCAATCTGATTTCTCATGAAATGTATATTGCATGGAACTTGCCTCCTTTAGAGAAGAGTAATATAAAATTAGAATTGGCAGACTAGTCCATCACTATTCCATTGGGACTGGTAGAAGACATTGTGACCACTATCTATGGGTGATCTTATCCTACTAATTTCCTAGTGATCAAGGTGGAGAATTGAAAATGGAACTTCCCAATCATCATGGGAGGGACATCACTAAGCATTATCGATGCAAGAGTGGGCATCCGAGATCTTTCCCTAGAAATATCTTAGAAAAATGCATTTAGGAAGATAGAGAAGAAGTGAGTTCCATGCATCACGTATAGTAATACAGGGTGCAATTGTGTGTAGAAACTTTGGTCAGTGAAATGAACATCCATCTTTGCATGCAAGCAGTGTGAACTAGAAGCATAGATTCAAGGGTGTCTATACACAAAAATCATAAAATAAGAGGAAACCCAGTGGTTGGCCATTGATCCTAAAAGCAACATACTTTACATGGAACCTACTGAGAGCATGACATATGCATATGTCATGGGCATGGATGAACTAGTTCATCAGCAACTATCTAATAATGTAAATGATGATACCTACTAGGAAGAGTTGGAAATTCCTAAAAATTTCAAGTAAGAGCCCCTTAAGCTAAAAATTATATTTTCTGGCATGGAATATGCATTCTTAAAAAATGGAAAGTTGGTAATAATCAATGCAAATCTTGCTCAAGAATAGAAAAATGCTATTGGAAGTGGTTGAAAAATGGTTAGCAACCTTTGCTTGGTCATATCTTGAACTCATAGGGATTGATCCTAGGATATGCTAGCATCATATCTACCCTAATTCGACCATGAAGCTAAAGAGGTAGCAATAGAGGTGATTGAACCCCAAATTGAAGTAGCTTGTCAAGGAGGAAATCAAATAACTCTTGAAGGTAGGGGTTCATTTATCCCATTGCAGATAGTGAGTGGGTCAGCCCACTTGTGATTGTGCCAAAGAAAGGTGGCAAGTGGTAGGTCTGTATTGATTTTTAGTTGTTGAATATGGAAACATTCAAGGATCATTTTTCATTGCCATTCATTGATTAGGTCTTCGAAACAATATTTGGGCATCACTTTTATAGTTTCCTGGATGGTCACAGTGGCTATAACCAAATCTAGATCATGTTAGAGAACTAGGCCAAGACAACATTCATGAGTCCTTGGGGAACCTTTGCATATGGCAATATGACATTTGGTTTATGCAATGCTCTTACTACATTCTAAAGCCTAGTCTTAAGAATTTTTTAGTAGCAAATTGGTAGTGGTGTGGAAGTCTTCATGGATGACTTCTCCACCTATGGAGCTACATTTGAGCATGCCTTGGACCACCTTCAGCAAGTATTGAAAAGATGTGTTGAAACAAACCTTTGGCTTAATTGGCCAAAGATTCATTTGATGGGCCAAGAGGGCATTGTATTGGGGCACTGAATCTCACATGTAGGAATTGAGGTAGGCCTTGAAAAAATAAGGGTCATCCAGGAATAACCCACCAAATAGAAACCATCAAAGATGTTTAATCATTCCTTGGACACACTAGCTACTACTAGTGATTCATAGAGAATTTCTCTAAGATTGTAAAATCATTGGTTGAGCTAACAAAGAAAGATGCTTCATTTGTTTAAACCACAAAATGTCAAAAATCATTCCAACAACTGAAGGAGGAACTTGTAGAAACTCCAATTCTACAAGTACCTGACTAGTCTAGACCATTTCATGTTATGATGGATGCATCAAATTATGCATTGGGAGCTGTGCTTTAGTAGATGGATGACAAAAAACATCCATATTACATCCAATACACAAGCTAAAGCATTGTGGGTGCTCAATTGAACTACACCATCATAGAAAAAGAGTTGATGTCTGTGGTGTTTGCTCAAGAGAAATTTGGGCATTATGTGCTTGGATACAAAGTGTTTATGCACATGAATCATACTACAATTCACTTCTTGTTGAACAAGCCAACAGTGAGCCCCCATGTCATACGATGGTTGGTGATCTTATAGAAATTCGATCTTACGATGATAGATTGAAAGGGAACTAAGAATGTGGTTGCTGACCACTTGTCTCAGTTGTAGTGGAACAACAAAGAGGGTGAATAACCACTATCTGATTTGTTTCCTAACGAACTCCTCTTTATCAAGGATATAGCTAAACAAGTGCTCACTGAGCCTAAATGGTATGATGGCATTCTCACCTATCTTCTCACCCAAGAGATGCCATAAGGGTTGGGCCACTAGAAGAAATAATAGTTTCTTCACCAGGTAAAACGCTTAATGGAGATCAATGGATACCTCTACAAGGTGTGCATCAATGGCCTGGTTCATTTGTATGTCCTTGATGCTAATTAACTACGCATTCTCTAGGATGTTCATGAGGGTCCTTGTGGGGGCCACTATGCTGGGAGATGCACAACCATTAAAATCCTAATTTCAAGGTATTATTGGCCAACAATCTTTAGGGATGCTCACCATTATGTCCACTCTTGTGAATGCTGCCAACGAGATGGTGGAATGACTACCTAAATGGAGGGACCTTAATAGTGGATTTAACTATTGGAATCCTTTGATATCTGGGGCATTGATTTTATGGGTCCCATCATACCCATGTCAAATGGAAAGGTTTACATCATAGTCACTATTAACTATTGTACAAAATGGGTAGAAGTAGTAGCTGTCACCAACTATACATCTTGTATTACTACTCAGTTTGTACAAAAAAATGTTGTAAACAAGTTTGGTGTGGCATGTGCATTAATTTTTGATAATGGAACTCACTTTATAGGAACTACCTTTTGGAAGCTTATGCAATGCTTAGAGGTTGAACATAAACTAACATCCTACCACCACCAAGCCAATAATAAAGTTGAGATGACAAATAAGGGAATCACAAAGATCCTAATGAGAATTGTCAACAAATATAGAAAATATTGGATCACAAAACTCAACGATTCCCTTTTGGGCTTACAACTCAACATGAAAACTTCCTATAGGCTATTCTTCCTATGAGCTGGTTTATGGGAAATAACCAACACTTCCTATTTAATTTGAGTTTCATACACTTTCAATAGCCTATGACCTTGACCTTGACTTACGTCTAACACAAAAAGAAATACTAATGAATCTCAACTTGTTAGATGAGAACCGATTGGTGGCCTTGTTATCTAACGAGTTGCACAAGGCATTTAACAAAAAGCACCATGACCTTAGAATTAGAAAATTCAAATTTTAGCCAAGAGATAAGGTCCTCTTTTGGAACCTCACACATGTACTGCAATGAACTAAGTTCCAGATGTTGTGGGAAGGATCTTATATAATTTATGAAACTTTTTCTTTTGGGGCCATGATGGTCTACAAACTTGAGAGCCTAGACAAGAAATAACTAGTTAACATACAACAAATCAAACCTTTCCATGAGCCTAAGCCAATTAATGTAAAAAATTCCTCATTGAATGGACAACCACACTTAATCTTTTGGATCTCCTCCTTTCAACTCAGTCATGGGGGAGATGGCCATCCATGTTAATTATATAAGTAGCTCCTTAGGTTTTCATCTTTTTGTTTTGCATGTTATTATTTTACACTTGTTACTTTTACAACTTTTTTTTTGCACATTCTTTATGTTACACCTTTTTGTTTTTATGTTATTAATTTTTCAAAGTTCTTTTTTGTTTTACAACATAGTTAGTGCATTTTATTTTTCTTAAATATTTTACACTTTCTTATATATTTTCCGTTATTTTGGATGTGATTTTCTTATTATGTTTTAATAATAACGTGCCTTATTGCCAACTGGGTATAACATGTTTGATTGATGTGGGCATGTGCTATCTAATTAATTGATTGTTGGTGTCTATATTCTAGCTTTAAATTTTTTTATTGATAACTAGGACATGGTTTCTTTTTCATGAAATAGGCAATGAATCCATAACATCCACCCAAATACAAACTCTATGGTTTTTCTTATTCTGGGAGTGTGAGGTCTTTTTTTCATTAATAAAACTTTAACAACTTGTGACTTTGGTAGTTTTTAGATTTGGAAAGGATTCAAAGGTTTGAATCGAGTGTGACTTCAAGGGGCTTCGGTACTCTTTATGCCTTTTTTCTCACTTGGGTTCATGTGTGTTTTCATGGATTTCTTACCATTCCATGTCGACCAATAATAGAAAGTTAAATAAGTCTTTGCATGGTGTGGTTTCCATCATAGAAAAAACCCAAACGATGGGAATTCAAAGCACACCCCTTAGACACAATAAAGAGGCTACAAGCACTGGCTATGGAACTGGCCTAGTCTTAGAATGGTGATGTGATGTCATTGAATGTTGTTGGTTTTGGTTTGGACTAAGGATGGATGTTATCAAGTTATTTAACCAAAAAATTCACAAGAGACTTCATGTGACCTTAATCAGGAACTCCATTTCCCTCTCTCTCATCCATATATGCTTTCCATGTCTCACCTCACTATCAGTTTCACGTTCTTGTTTGATGTGTCAAAATTCTTAGGTAGTTTCTTTCAGGTTTTTATACTTAAATTTCCATAACCATAGATCATCCATGGGATCCACGAACTTCTCGATTTGAAGTCATGCAAGGGTAATAAAGGGCATGTGCCTGCTTTGGGGAGGATCCACTTGCATATCTTTTGGTTGGGTTAGTTAAGTTCTTTGCCCTTAGACATTCTCACAATCAAATCCTTTCCTATACCCCATCAGTGACATCCAATTATATGCATATTTACAACATTTTTCAATGGAATCCTATTTTTATTTGTTGTGAATTCTTAAACCCTCTTCAAGCATTTCATTGCATTTGAACTTTTCAGAATTAGTGGACCGCTTATCCATTTCACCTATTTTTCAAGCTTCTCGCTAACACTATTAATGCAATCAATCCACCATAATCACAAACCTTCCAAGTGTAACTACTGATGAGACAAGGTAGTTCAAAGCTATACGTTACACATTGCATACTAATTGAAAATTTTGATTGTGATTGTAGTGGGCAGACAACGATTGCCATGATTAAAATTCATGTCTTGGAACTAGTGTACTAAGAACTTAAGGTCTACAGAATTTGATGGATTGCTTGTGATTTGTATTGTTGGGCATAGGGATACCTCGTTGTTCATCATAAGGCTTGGAAAATTGAATTGAAAAGTGTCAAAACACATCAAGGTGGGTCAATTACACTAAGGTTTGAGCCTATTATGCTAGCCTAGCATATATGCCAGTGTGATTATAGCTCATGGACTAAAAATTATCAATTTTAACTTTAAAAACTTCAAATTCCAAGCTAAAACCCTAGCCACTATCTTAGGAAGCCACAAAGATCAAAATCTTGTCAAAAAACCTTAGAGAGTGGTTAAATTTGATTCTTATGATAAGGCTTTGAGCTTAATATGCTAGGCTAGCATATGAGCTAGCTTATAAATTGATTTAAACATTTACTAGGATCCATGCAACCTCATGATGTCAGATTTTCATCTACAACCCTAGGTGCTAACATGGGTAGCTGTAGGACTTGGAAAAATGAATTGAGCAATGCCAAAACTCACCAAAGTGGATTGATTACATTGAGGTTTGAACATATTACATTGGCTGAGAATATATGCTAGCTTACTTATAACCTATGAACTAAAAATGATCAATTTTAGCCTCAAAAACATTAGATTTTGATGCCAAAACCCTATTGTTGCCCTCGAAGTCACTAAAGGTAAAAAACCAAGTTGAAACCATCTAAAAATTCCTCACAAAAAATTAAATACTCTACTATTCATTACAATTAGATTTCTATAGCATATATGCCAATGTGAAAAGGTTTTGGAAATAATTTGGACTTAGTTTGGGTGTCAAAAAATTAGCAATTTTTACTCCCGAAGCTCTTGTGTTGACATTAGGGTTTGAAGAGTCAAAAGGTAGGTCAACAATATTCAATACACCACCAACCGAGCTTATCTATGTTGGAAAACCCTCTACCTAGACATAACCTAGTGTAGGAACCAAAAAAAATAAAATCATTAATTTGCTCTAGATTGCCTAAAATTTGCACCAAACAAGCTAATACCCTAGGTGCAAGCCATGCAAGTCACACCCAAAAACTAGTTCAATGAGGATTCTCTCAACTATGCTACCACAACATAAGAACTAGAATAAGCATTATTTGACATGATTTGTGGCTTGAAAAATGGCTTAAGGGTTGCTTGGAGGGCCTCACAAGGATTAAAAAAAATTGATTAAACTATTTTTAGTGGTTAAAAAACTCTATATGACCACATACAAGCTCCATAACATTGAAAAACCCTCCATTAGTTTGTAAGCTAGCTTATGAATCAAAGGTTGGCTTGATCTCAACCCAAACAAGCTCCAAAGTGTACCAAAGTGACCCAAACCTAGGTGTAGCCTTCAAAAAACCCTAGGAACCAAAACATCCAAGCCAAAAAATATGCCAAACTACCCTAAAAACTTTAATATGATGAGGAGGTGGCCCCCATACCATGAAAAAATAAAAAATAAAAAACTAGAATTAAAAAAAAAAAAAAATTTCAAGCTTGTTAATTAATTTTTTTTGTTCTAAAGGTACTTAACAATCACTTCTCACCTAGATGAAACCTTGCTTTCACAACAACAACTACTTTCACCTATTTTATTTATTTAAAAAAAATAAAGAAAAGAAAAAAAGAAATTTTTAAAAAATAAAATAAAAGGGCAAGTTTAAAATAGCAAAAATAAGAAAAAAGAAACAATTTTAGAAATAGAAATTTTTTTTGAAAAAAAGAAAAAGGAAATATATATATATTAAAAAGGAAAAATCATTTTTCTAGTAGTCCACTACTAGTTTTCACAAGTTGTTTCTTTTTTAGCAAAGCTTTTTTATTTATTTTTATAATTCTAACCTATTTTCCATACCTTTTTCATTATTTGACATTTTACAACATATTTTCTTTAACCTTTTGTCCATTTTGACAAGTTGCATCCTTCTCCCCCTACTTTGATAATTTACAACCTTTTCCATTCGATTTCCAACCATGAAAAATTAAAACTCAAAACCTACAATAACTATTATTGCCTATACTATGTCCAACCTTGTTCACACCCACTTGCCATCATTTAATTATATTTTATTGCCATTTGACATCATTTGAGCCATCATTTGGCCTCATCTAATATCATTTGACATCATTTGGCTCCACTTGATCTCATCTTGTGCCATTTTTACATATTTGACCATGTTTGACATCATTTTATCATCATTTTTGGTCATTTGATATTATTTTGCATTGTTTTTGCCTTAATTTGACTTATATCACACCATTTGGCATCATTTGACCCTTGTTTTGCAATGTTCCACCTTAAACTACCATTTTAAACATTTTTTGATCACATTGTAGCCTAATTTTACCTTGGTTAGGCTTATTTCACTTAGTTTTGACCATTATTTACTTTATTATTATGCTCTATTATTGTAGCATTTTTACATGATTATAGCATTATTCGATAGTTTCATCATATAGGTGTTACTTAATATGCTTTTGTTTACATGTAGGGTCAAAATATGGACACACGGGAACAAGTTAACCTACTTTTGAACCTAAGTGGACTACATGGTGATGTTGTATAATCAATTGACCTTACTTGCATAAAGCTTGAACCCAAGAGCCTATTTGACTACATAGCCTCGATAGAGAAATCCTTAGAATGGCTTGACTACATAGTCAAAACCCTTGATCTAGAGGTTGGCGAGATTACTGAGCACTTTCTAGTTGAAATTCCCATTACAACCCATATTGAGGAGGAGCAAATGCTACAACTAAGTTCCTAATTAGAATCTTAAATGGCCCAAGACATCACCAAGATCCTTTAGGACAAGATTAAAATTTTTTCTTGGTCATGTGAAGACATGTTAAGAGCTGATCCATGCCTAGTTCAACACAATATTATCCTTGATCCTAGTATTAAACTAGTTAAGCAAAAGGTTTGCAAGATTAGACTAGACTTAACCTTAGTGGTTCATGATGAGATCAAGAAGCTCTACCAAGCAGGTTTCATTCGAGTTGTCAATTATGCTAATTGGGTGTCCAACATAGTGGTAGTCCCTAAGAAAAATGAGAATATATGTATTTTCATTGATTTTTGAAACCTAAATAAGCCAACTATCATCCCTTTTCCTAGTATTGATCAACGCATCTGATGAGATGCGGTTTGCATCAGTCGCGATATCGCGTACATGATATCGCATCCCCCGCGATATCGCGTACGTGATATCGCGTCCTGCCCTACAATATCGCGTACGCGATATCGCGTCCTGCCCTACAATATCGCGTACGCGATATCGCAGTCCGCCGCCATGTCTATAAATAAGAGGCGGCTCCCCCTTGTTTGGGGATCCCAGTTTTAGTGTAGCGAAGCTCTGGCAGTTTGATCCCTCCAGAGTTAGAATTTTTCCCGTGTCTGCCCGTAGTGTGGTGAATGTAATTGTACGGTGTCTTTATTCGAGTGTGCCGTACTTGGACACGCACATGACCGGAAATAAAGATCGAGATTACTTCATCATTGCAGCATTCACTTAGTTTATTTATTGTTATTTATTTCATGTTATTTATTGCTTTCATAGCGCGGTGTGAGTACGACTTAGCTACGAGCATCTACGGGTGTGTACGGCTAGTTAAGGAATCGGTTGCTCATCGCGATTAGTTTCTCAACCCTAAACTCCTAGAAGCGGAACGAGTACGACTTGATTACGAGCATTTAAGTGTGACTGCTTGGTAGCCCAGTGGTGTAGCTAGGGGGATCTACGCTTGGTAACCCAGTGGCGTATTTGGGGTCTACGCTTGGTAATCCCAGTGGCGTACCTAGGCCTATGCTTGGTAGTCCCAGTGGCAGTCGTGCACGAAGTCCAAGATGTGTACGGTTGATCAAGGAATCGGTTGCTCATCGCACTTAGGCTAGATTAGATTTTCTTACCTTGTCCTCTTAGCTTAGAATTAGTTAATATTATTTTCCACTGCATTCAGGAGTAGCATTAGATTAGAACACATCATACACCTCATCTAGACTAAACCATATGTGACATATGCAAAACTAGCCTAGATGGGAAGACAGCGAACTGCGACCTAAGGCTAACTATCTAGGTGCCACAACTAGTCCATCTGCGGAGTTCGACCGGATCGCGCGTGCGATGCTCATTTCGTATGGTTGAGTGTAGGGGTACCTCACCACTCATCAACATCGATACTATGTTTAGCCATGCCTTATTATTCTTTATGGATGAGTTCTCAAGATATAACCAAGTTTAGATTAACCTAGAGCATTAGCTATGTATAAACTTCATGATTCCTTGGGGAACCTTTTATTACACCATGATGCCATTTGGTCTAAACAACATAAGTGCAACCTATCAATGAGCGATGACTTACATCTTCAATGATTATATGCTAGGATTACTTAATGATTATGTTGACAATATAGCCATGAAGTCCAAAGTGGCCAATGACCATGCACATGACCTAAACTTAGTACTTTAATGATGTTTCAAATATGAACTTAGACTTAATCCTAAGAGGTGCGTCTTCATAATAAAAAATAGTAAGATTCTTGATTTTGTAGTATCTGAGGTAGGAATACGTGTCGATCTTGATAAGGTTAAGGCCATAACCAATCTATTGGTGCCTTGCAACCTTAAAGAATTATGAGGATTACAAGGTAGATTACAATTTATTCATAGATTTATCTCTAGACTCACAAATAAATTACAATCCATGTAACACTTACTAAAAAAGGGACTTCATTATGAGTGGACTGATCAATGCTAAGAAGCCTTTAATAACATCAAGTAAGAATTAGCCCAATTACCTATTGTATACCCTCCATAGAAGGATAAACCATTCTACATCTACCTTGTAATCTTTGAGATATCCATAGCCTTTCTACTTTATCAAAGGTAAGATGATGGAGTAAAGCTGCCCGTATACTACTTGAGCCATGCATTAATAGCTTACAAGACCTGATACATAGAGGTTGAGAAGTATTGTCTAGCCCTAATATTGTCTTTGAAGAAGTGGAGACACTACCTCTTTAGGAATCAGGTCAATGTTCTATGCAAAGACAACATATTAAGGGCCATAATGACCAACATCTATGAAAGTAGTTGAATAGCACTATGGAAGACCATAACAACTGAGTTTGACCTACAATACATTTTACAAGCTTCAACAAAAGTTCAAGCTATAGTTACACAATTAACAAATTCCTCGATGTAAGACAATGCAGCCATAGACCCTGAATTCTCTGATGAATATGTCAACATTATTAAAGATGTACCTGAGGGATACAAGGCCATCATGCACTTTGAGGGAGCTTGAATTGCACATGGGGCAAGTGCTACTACAATCATGACATTACCCTTTGGTGAGATCCAACCTTTCACTTACTATTTTTAGTTCTTATGTACCAACAACATAGTGGAATATGAAGGGTTGATTAGAGGAATGATGGTAGCTCATAAACTAGGAATCAAATGTTTGATAGTAAAAGGTGATTCATAACTTGTGGTTAACCAAGTAACTGAGGTTTATGCATACAAAGCACAACATTTATAAACTTATTATTACCTAGCTATGAAACTCATACAACAATTTATAGATATTAGCATCCAACATATACCCTAAATCAAGAATACCTTAGCTAACACCATTGTAATCCTAGCCCTATGTGTGATGCTAGATGTGTTTAGCAAGTTACCATCTTTAATGGAGAACTATGCTCTTCCCATCATGTAGAACATCAAAGGCCTCTATATAGCCACTATTGACAATGTTTTCGAAAAGGAATGGTATGATGATATAGAGTTTTACCTAATGCATGGTGAGTCTCCATAGAACTTGACTGCCTCTTAAAAGGATGTATGTAAAAGATCAAAACAATATGTCATTATAGCTGATAACACACTATGTAGAAGATCCTATGATGGCATATTATTAGTGTTATTAGGTAAAACTAAAGCTTGCATAGTCCTTGAGCAAGTTCATGAAGGTGTATGTGGAGGATATATAAGACCTAGAGCCATGACTGCAAAGATTAGATGATTAGAATACTATTTCATCCTATATGAAAAGTGATTGCTTGCAAACGGTTAAAACGTATGATACATGTCAATGCCACAACAAACTAATACATGTTCCACCAACTAAGTTACACACTACTTAGAAAACTTAACTATTTCAATGATGGGGAATTGACATTATCAGACTCATAACACCTAAGTCTTCTGTGGGATATAGCTTTATCATCATTGCAAAAAAGTATTTTACAAAATGGGTTGAAGCTATTCCTCTAAGGAAGAAAACATCTCAAAAATTTTGTAAATTCATACTAGATAACATTATGTCCCTTTTTGACATACCTCTAACGATAGTCATAGATAATGGAACATAGTTTGGTAGCCAAGAAACACAAGCCTTTTGTGATCAACTAAGCATTAAATGCTCATTTTCTTCACCATACTATCCACAAGCTAATGCACAAGCCGAATTTAGCAACAAGGTCAAGATAAACTTTCTTAAAAAGATGCTAAACAATAGTAGACGTAAGTGGCATGAATGATTAATACATGTACTTTGGGCCAATAGAAAAAATTTTTGAATTGTGATCGGTGCCATCCTATATAGCCTTGTTTATGGATTTGAAGTTGTTTTACCTCTTAGATTGCAAGTTCCATTCTTGAGGGTAGGTGTATTGAATTTTATCAATGATGAGAAAAATAATTAGTTGCATATCATGTACCTAGATTCAATGGAGGAGTAGTGAATACAAATGCTCTCTCATATTGGACGATATCAAGAAAGTTAGAAATAACAATATCGTCCTGACCTAAGCAAGCGTAAAGTTAAGAAAGGAGATCTTGTTCTCAAGTTCACTTGTGAACATGCAAAAAAGTTTGTGGTTAATTGAGAAGAATATTTCTTGGTCATCAAAGCTTATGGAAATGAGGCCTTCAAGTTGGTGGATATGGATGGGAATGAATTGACCAATCCATTCAATCATTCCTATCTCAAGTCTTACTATATCTAATGTTAACCTATTTTCTTGTACCTTTTGTTTGCCTTTGCTTGTAGATTTAAATGGATGACCAATGTTGAGAACTCTTGAAGCCTATAACAAGTGAGCTTAGATGAACACTTATCTTTCTATTTAACATCACGAAGAGCTACAAACATTGTATAAATTTGTGAAACAAAAATGCAAATTTCTCATGTTCTACCTATTGTGACCAATGATAGCCTATGTATGCCTGTTGTTTGATTGTAGCCTTATGAAAATATATTATATTTGTATGTATTCTTTGACTTGTTTCTTATCCTCTTGGAGTGATGTTTTCAGGATGAGCTTGAAGTCATTGTAAAGGTATGACTCCTCATGGTAGTAAGTTACCATGTGACCTTGATACACAAGATTTAGTTAGCTTGTTCAACTACACCAATAGTGCTTACTCATATCACCTCCATTACACCTCTTGAGTAATATTCCCATAGATAAATTATGGCCTCCCTTACCTTGTTAATAATGGAAACCATATGTTTGACATTCATGCACCATGTCCTTGTGACATCACCTTTGACATGCTTTATTAGTCTAGTTTGTTGAATGTAACACACCTCATTTAGTAAGAAGGTAGAAACCCACTTTGCCAAGTGTAACACATGTCATTTGGTGAAAAAAATAGAAATCAAGTTTGAGTGAGAAAATAAAATTTAGCCTTGGCAATGAAACCCAATAAAGGTTTCACCCCACAAAAAAAAAAGTGCAGGGTGGGGGGTAGTTGGGTGGGAAGTCAGAAGAAGTAAATTGCCAAGGTAACCAAAGAGGCAAATGAAGCCTAATGTAAAAAAAATGGTTCCAAATAGAAAAGGGAGGAGCCTAGTAACCAAAGAAGCCTACGAATGGAGCGGTGACTCCCTTCAGACATTATTAGGTAGCCAACAGTTCAAGTAGTCAAGCATGAAGACTTCTTCAACAAGAAATGTCAACATCATGTCATGGCCATGATGTGAAAATTTGAAATTTCTTGTTAACCCACCAATAATAAATATGTCTTCTATCTCACCTCAAGCTTATAACATTTCCCAATGACCTCATTTCACCATTGTGAGCACTCCTTGGTACAGTTTGACAACTATGGATCAAGTGTGAAGAGAGAGCATTGATGATGAACTTGTGATGGTGTTTTGTGTTCTTTGTTGATGCCTCTTAGGTCAATCCTCCAATTATCAACAAATTTGAGCCAATGAAACACCCCAGAGAAATTTTGCATTTGCATATGTGGCCCAATAGCCAAAGCATTTACATTGTAATTTAATGGGAATTTCAAAGGTAGAAATAATTGCCCATTTTTCCATTGAAAATACCACCTCATGGCTTTTTTCCCAACTTAATTTGAATAGTTTTTGGTGTACAGAGATGTAATTTATAGCTTATAAGCTAAAGGTCTCATTCAAGTTGGATTATAGAGGCCAAAAAATGTAAGTATTCTACCAAACTTTGGTAGAAAAAGCCAAAATGTTGGTAGCTTATATGTTGGGAAAATAGCTTAAATATGCTACCAACATTGGTAGAAAATGATCTATATGCTGGAGGTTTCTAAGCTAGAAATTTGGGTGGTGGAAATGCCAATTATGCTAGCATAACAATGTCCTAAATGACAATTATGCTAATGGAAAATGCCAATTATGTTGTAGATTTAAGATAAAGTTCATATACACTATCATATATGCTAACAAGAAATTCTAATTATGCTAAAATTTTGGACTAAACCCAAATTATGCTAGCATTCATACGTTGTAGATTATGCTTGTTAGGATTATCTAACACACTGTAGCAATCAGCCAGTAATTAACAACATGAAATTAGCAACGCCTTAGCCTATTTAAACTAGCATCATGCACCTATTTAAACAAGTGGTAAACAAAGTTCTAGGGTATATCATCCAAGATATTCAAGCATGAATCTAGTTGCAAAGCACATCCTGCATCGAATTCCAAGGACATCTCTTAGGCTATTGGGATTTGAAAGCCTACAACTTGTATTTTCTAAACTATTTCATTAAGCTTTCTTATGTTTAATACAAAGTTACAACATATTTATATGGCCATTATTACACTTTATTTATTTATTTGCCATTAAGCTATTTACATTTGGAATTTCCCCTTTGCATACATCTTCTTTTAATGCTTGGTAATAGATCCATTAAGTCCTCAAGCTATTTGATAGACTATTTGAGGTGCTCTTGATTCTCTCTTGAGGCCTATTTGGATCTAGGGATAAACTATTATGATGCTAAAATTTTCAGCCCTCAAGCTTTGAAATTTTCAATCCTTACAAGACTCTTATAGTTTCATGCTATAGAAGTTAAAATATTTTTTTTCTAAGTGCATGTAGTGTAGATTAAATAGATTGTACAAAGTTTTATTCGAGTGCATAGTGTAGTTGGACACATGTACATGATGACAATTAAATAGAGATTTTCTTCCTCTGTGGCTATACTTGAATTTAGCATTTTGATTTACTTTCTTGTACTTTACCATTAATGTTCATTTACTTTTTCATGATATTAGTTAAGAAATTTATTACATAGCACTTAAGCAAACATGCATGAGTATGATCACTTCAAGTATAATGTACTAGCAATTGGTAATCCAAATAGTGATCACTTGGTATACTTAGTAATAAACACTTGATAATCCAACAATATTAGTACATGTTTAAGATGTGTATAAAAGGTTAAGAACAAATGCTCTATGTTTAGGCTACTTTAGATTACTTATCCACATTTAGATTAATTAGTTTAATATTCTAATATTTTAATCTTTTAAATAATTAAATAATAATAATAGAAAATCATTATGTGCCTTAATCACACTTAACCATACTAAGTGAGCAACACAAGTATGATTGGGAAGAAAACAATTAGCATCTCAATTCTTGGTTATCTAAGGTATCCATTTAGTTCTAAGTTCATAGAATTTGAAAATATTATGTGTGAACACTTGTAATTCATATGCTTAGACATAGGATTACTATGTAGTTCATCAGTAGATAAGTCTATGATTGTTAAATTGGTTTTGTATATTACAATACTTGAAAAGGGTTAAATGATGAATTAATATTTTATTTCAATGATGGAAGAGTAGGATTAAATATACTAGTATTAGGGAATGAATTATAAGAAGGAGGTAAGTTAGTCATAAGTAGAGTTATAGCAATGAAAGCATGAGCAATAGGAGTAGTGGTTTGTGAAAAATATGTAGAGAATGAATTGGTAAGATTAATGAGATTAATGTGCTACAAATTGACGTTGGGTGGATGGGTAATGCACTAATGATAAAGGATTGTAGGTAATGAAGTATAAGAATCTACATCCTCTTTATCATAAGAGATCTTAATGCCCCCCCNGAATTAATGTTAAAATAACTCATAGAAAAGTTAAACATAATCTATATTTGCTGCATTTCAATATTAGTATTTTCTAGAATTTTGTTCCTAATAGCAAGATATTTTGCTAATGCATTTTTCTCATACTCATCCAACTCCACAAGATGATTAGAGTTTGGGAGAAGAGGTCCTAAGTTATTGGAAACTTTATAGATAATCATCCTTTGCAACTTATTCTTAGAGAATATAATAGTGAGTTTTCATTTGACACATGAAATCTTGTATTCATTCTTGCTCATGGGTGTTGTGGTTGTTGGAGTTCTCTACATCTTTACTAGTTTATGATTCCAAGCATTGTTAGCCAAGTTAAATTCTTATCCTAATATGGTGTTAACTAGTGTCTTTGCATACACTTAAAAAAATAAGATCAAGTGAAAATGAAGAAAATAAATTAAGTAAAACTAATAAGTGTAAGAAAAAAAAGAAAATAATTAGAATATGAGAGCTAAATATGGGATAAGGATTTTGATTCCCTTCCCAAATAAGAAACATATCTTATTATTGAAAAATCAATGTTTGCCTTCTAAGGAGGGCTAAATTACAAGTGTTGGAATAGAAATGTAAGTGAGGTAAAATTGATAGTAAAAACATTATTTTTGAGTAAATTGTAGGTTTGGAGAGTGAAATTTAATTATGAGTAAATTATATGGATTGGAAAGATGTATATGCTATCCATAATTGATTCTAAGCTAAAACAAGATTGTTTTTACTATGTGTCTTGGGACTGATGCTAGAGTTGAAAAATTCTAAGTTTGAAGTACTAATGCGGATGATACTTGATTGACATGAATGTTGCATACACATTAGTACTAGAGCATGAAGGAGTTGTCATGACTATGGAGCATGCAAATGATGTTGGGAGGTCTAATACACATGCTTTTGATCTCTTGAAATCTTAAACAGTATTCAAGATTTTAGAAATCAACCTTGAAATATGCATTTTGATGCCATATTTATAGCGTTAGGGTTATCAATTTTGGACTTGCAGCTAAGTGAAGTTCACTAGAAGTTAGCATGGAATTTCTTCTTCGTCAACTTAACTATGTGAACTAGGTAATGTGGAACCCATCAAGTGTGATACTAACATTGATACTAGTGTCAGCATTAGTGTTACTAGTAGTTAGACAAATTTTTCTAGTTTTACCTAGTATCAAGTTTTAGGGACCATCATTTGGAGTGACGGTAAGGTGCTTTTTTCTCAAGTCAAAGACTTGGGTTCAAGCCTACGCATAACCACTCAAAGAGGTTAGGCTTTTGCTCATCTACTGATCCTCTCGGGACCCTACATGGTAGAATGAGCATTGTGGCTCTAGATGATAATAAATTTTTTTACCTAGTGTCAAGTTTTGAGTCTTTAAGACCTTTTTTAACACCTAAACTAAGGCTAAATGGTGTCAAGATGATGCTAAGAAGCCCATGATACCAAGGGATCATGTCAAATGCTACTTAGGAGTGTTGAGGAAGCATGGTTTAGGTTTCAAGAATGATGATAATACTGTTGCATCAACATCATTAATACTTAGTCAAAGTTTTGTAGTTTTTAGCTTCTAGGATCTCTTTTGATGCTTGAACTATTGTTAAATGGTGCTAAGATGATGTCAAGGAGCTTGAGAAACTTGTGGATGCTATCAAATATTACTAGGAAAGCTAATTTATTGAAAATGTAGATCCTACATGTGTTGAAGTTGAGGTTCATGTTAGCTTTAGAAATACCTAGAAATGTTTTTTTTTTTCACTTTACTCATGTTAACATTTTGGATTTTTAAGGATATATTTAATGATCAAAATAATATTAAATGTTGTCAAGATAATTCTAGAAAGCCAATGTAACCTAGGAATGAGGTCTAATATTATTTGGAAATGTTAATGATATCATTTTGAAGCCTTCCAAGATGCTAACATTAGCATCAACATTAGCATTAACTTGGTACTTAGAAAAATTCTGATCATTTTTCTAAGTTATCACTTCCAACTTTTGGGTATCCAAATTAATACTGAAATGAGCCAAATGATGTTCATTGAAGGCCAAAGAGTTTAGTTAGCTTATGAATGAATTATACTATAGGTGAAATGAGCCCTAGGGATGCCAAGGATCATGATATGACTATTGATGATAGTGTTAATGTTAGTGTCATTATTAGAGTTAGAAAAATTTTTATCATGGGGCCTTGAAGTTAAATTACTTAAATGAAAAAATTTGAACCTTGTAATATTATAGATTTCTTAGATGAGTCGTTTTAAGTTCTATGGAGCATAATTTCAGGCCAAAATGCAATTTTGGTACTAGTGATGTAGTCATGATGGTCTAAGGGAAGCACTGATGTAGAATTTAAAGTTTTCTATGATTATCAAGGATGGGGCTTATAAGATAGGTTATGAACTTGAATGATTCTTGGAGGCTTCTAAAAGATGAAAAAGTATTTCATGATGCTATTTTGAGAGATTTTAGTGCTTAAACTCTAATGGAACAATTCCAAAACCAAACTTAGTTGTGAACACTTGTGAACTAAAAATGTTGATGTAACACATGGAAACCTGGCATGCAACATCCATGATAGGATGAGTTTTGATGGTTTATCTTTTGAATATGAAGTAGTCCACCTTATACCATGGAGTATTAAGCATAGAGGTAGCTTAGAAAAGAGGCTCAATGTTTGGCATTATGGTGATGGACTTGAGAAGCTTCTCCAATTTGATGCGATGCTCCTTAGAACTTGAGATGAGATCAAAGAGAGAGATTTTTTTTCTTTGTCTTAATTATTGTTGTGATTTGGGGAAAATTCTTGTTCCTACGGATTACATCCTTAGTGATAGATGCTAGTTGAATACTTCATGATGGAGTAGTTGAAGTAGCTACTCGAGTGTGTAGATGTATTTTGAGCTTCCTGAATGTTACCTTCTTCTATTATGGGGAAGATTACTTTTTGGATTGATCCTTTCATTTTCCTTTATTATATGTTGCCTATTTTTTCACTTAGAAAAATAGAAAGAAATGGTGATTTTTGTAAGGTGAATGGGGAAAAAAGATGCAATGAAGGAGGCATTGCATGTGGCAAAATAGGGGGAAAATCAACTAGGAGAGATGAAGTAGGCAAAGGTGACCTACTTTTCAATGGTGAGGGAGAGTTGAAATTTGTGAAATTTTAAGAAGAGAAAAGAGCATCATATTATAGTGTGAGATCCATGAAAAATGAAGCTATTCATATCTTTTGGATAGCTAGAGTAGAGGAATTTTTTGCAAGGAGATTGATGACAAATGATTTTTTAGGTTTAGGAACATTAGCTTGTAAGGATATTTGAGGATAGATTTGAAAGGGTTCCTTCTAAATAATGAATGAGATTTTGGAATGATTACCTTTAGATTCAAGGTGGAATGCAGATATTCTTCTTGAATGAGAATTTAAGGGATCTTTGAAGATCTACATATCTTGATTGTCAGGGTAAATTGATGTGTTCAAGAGTATTTCTTCTTTTTTTACAAGAGCTTGAATATATTATTTGAGTGCATTATAGTCCTCTATGCAATTATCTATAGCCTCATGATAATAGTAGAATTTGTTAGGATCATACCATCATGGAATTGATGGATCTCCTTTCACACGTTGGGAAGGAGATGTAGCAAGAATCTATAAGCATCTGAATTGAGTTGATGATTGCTTTGAGACCTATTTTTAGGTTATGTGCATGTCTTTAGTAGCATGTTATAGAGTTGAATGTAGGTTATCGATAACTTATGGTATTTGAAATGATCCTTAGGAAATCTTATTTATTGTCCTTTATTTGATGAAGTTTTCCTAGTATTATTAGCAGTGGATGAGAATGCTAGTAAAGTTTAATTCATCGAAGTATTGTTTGTCCTACATTCTATAAGGTCTTTTCTTTAGCTACGTTGTTGGTTTTATTACAAATGTTAACTCATGCTATATCATTGTATTGGATAGTCATCTCTTTAATGTGACTAATAGAAGTGATAGCATTATGGAGGCTAAGTGGTCTAAGATAAACTAGCTTACCTTGATACAATTGTTGAAAGCTTCCTAAAAAATATCTAATAGTTGATCATCAGGCAGTGGATGAATAAGCTCCATTTTGGTTGATGTTCATTGAGAAATAAACTTGAAAAAGGATTCATTATGAGCTTTTTTTATGATTAGGAGTTTTTACAAAGTGTTATCCTTAGTGATATTGTCTTTAAACCTCTCACAAAGGTAGTCAAAAACTATTCTAGTGATGTGATATATTTGTAAGAAAGAAGCCTATACCATTTAAGTGCTTTTCTAGCTAGGGAGTTGAAAATAATTTTAAGGATATAATAGAAATAGTTTGCTAAAAACATGCATTCATTATGAAAGGTGATGAAATGATTCATGGGATCAAAATCTTAATTATAGTTAGTAAAATCAGGCAATGAAACTCCTTTAGAAACTTGGGCATGTGAGATCAATAAGAAGATTGATAATACAAAGAGTAGCACTACTCCCATGTAATGTGGTGGATTTTCACATTTGATCCTCATTCACCTACAACCTAGAAAAGAGATACTAAAGTAACAACATTAGTTTGGAAGGGAATTTAGGAATAGATGATATAGAAGTGTTAGCTAGCACTAGGTTGTAGGTAGGAAAGGCTAACTGAATGGATTCCATTGTGGTTATATGAGCTAATGATGTAATGTTATAGTGGGGGACATAGTGTGCGGATGAAGGAAAATATGAGAAAACCTATGATTGTTGAATAGGAATAGTATGTGAAAAGGATTAAATGGTACCTTGACATTTTATACTAGTGAAAGATTTCTAGGATTGACCATAGTTGTGCTTAAGAAGATACTGTAGACTAGCAATAAGTTAGTCCTAGGTTGGATAATAACTATGGGATTGATTGAAATAGAAGTTTCAAGAGTAACAACTTGAGGTGTAGTTATGAAAAATGGATTGGTGGAGCTAATGAGATTTATATGCTACAAAATGGAACTTTATGGTTGGTGAAAATGATTTGTGGATAAGAAAACATGAGGATTTTTTTCATCATTACCATTGTGGATGTTTATTTTACCACTTTTCTTACTATAATTGTGTTGGAATTAATAATTCTTGTTGCTAACATTGATATTAAAATTTCTTATAAGATTATCTTGAAAATTCTATCACTCTTAAATGTTAGCACTTGCCATTGCCTGGACTTCACCTTTGATGGGTAAGTACTTTACCAATGCAACTTGTGTAGACTAATTTAGCTTAATGGGATAACTTAGATTTGGTAGAAATGGTTCTAAATCATTATCTATCTCATAGGTAACCATTCTTTTTAGCTCATTCTTAGAGAGTGTTATACTCAGTTCTTTCTTAATGCATGCAAATTTGTAGTCATGTTGAGTCATGGGTGCTACAAGAGCCTTCACCTTTTATGCTTCCATTAGTTTATGAACCTAGAAGATATGAGAGGAGTTAGAACCTTTAACAAACCTAAGAATCTCCTACAAACATGCTTAGAAGAAAATAATATTAAGTGCAAATGAAAAAATAAAACTAAGTAAAAATGACAAGGGCAAGAAAAATTCTAAGTGCTAAAAATGACCTTTAGGTTTCTGGGCAATAGCTTTGAGATATTAATAACCATATTACTCCTTGTTCTAGTACCAAAAATGTTTTTACAATATTATTCTTTCATAATCTGATGAGAACACCTCCACGAACTAAGCATTAAAGTACTTAATTCATGGTTACAAATGATCTTTGACTTAGTATAACCTTCATAAAGTTAACAATAATGACATGATAAGACATCAATTTCTAATCGAATGTGAACTTAGCCTACTACATGTGAATCAAGAATGACATGGAAATGATAAAAAACATTAAATTAATTACTAAAAATTGACTAACTATTTGCTATCAAAAAATAAAATAAGTATAGAATAAACTACGAGTGAGAAAATAAAATCTAAGTATAAAAAATAAGTAAAAAATCATGAAATATTGAAATATAGAGAGTTATGATATTAAGGAAAAGGTTTTAGTTCCCTTTCCAAATAATAAAAATGCTTTATTACAAAACAAGAAAGTGTTTGCCTCTTATGAAGGGCCAAACTATAAATGTTGGTGAAAAAAGCATGTAAATAAAATAGACCTACTAATAGGAGCCTAATTTATTACTAAAATGTAGGTTTGGAAAGTGGAATTGAACATATAAATGGTAGGTATATGGATGGGGGAAGTTGCAAATGCTATTTGAAATTAATTTGGGTCAAACTAGGGTTGTTTTGACTAAGTGTTTAGGAACTAACACTTGCGTTGAAAAAATTCTAACTCCAGAGACTAATGTTGATGTTGAAAAATTCTAAGTTTGGGATGTTAATGTTGATGCTAATTAATTGATACTAATGCTATGTTAACATTAGTGTTGTAGTAATGGGAGGCATAGTAGTGGCTATGGAGCATATAGGAGACACTAGGAAATCTGCTACACACACTTTTGATCTCTCAAAATCTTGATAAGTGCTCTAGATCTCAAAAAAATAGCCCTAAAATTGGAATTTGAGATCATATTTATAGGGTTAGAGTTGTCAAATTTAACTCTTAAGTTAAGTGAAGCTCACTTGGAGTTTATTTGGAGTTCAATCCTAGCAAGTTTAACCTTTAAACTTAGCAAGACTTGACACCTGAATAGTTGATGCTGATGTTAATATTGAAATTAGAATCAATGTTATTGGTAAGTAGAATAATTTTATAGGTTTAATCAAGTTGACATTATAGATCTCTAGGGCTCCTTTTAACACTTGAATTGATGTTGAATTATGATGAAATGATACTAAGGAGTTCATGAGGTTGAGAGATAATGTTAACTATAGAGTTTGTTGGTCAAGGATATTAAGAAGTTTGCCTTCAAGGTGCTAACATTGATGCTAATGTTAGTTTCAACATCAATGTTAGCTATAGAGAGAAAAATTTCTAACATTTTCCAACTTAGCATCATGAGCCTTTGAGATGCCAAGACTGAAGCCAAAATGAGCCATAATGATGATTTTGAGATCATAAAAAGCCTCCAGATCAAGAAAATATTACTAAATGGTGAACCTTGATTCCTTGAAGAATGATGATGCAATCATGATGATGCTAATAGTAACATTAACATAAACTTTAGCATTAATTGCATAAGTTAGAAAATTTCTAGTTTTAATTCCCAAGAATACCCTTAAACTTGTTAAAATTATCATTTGATGTGCTAAAACTGATATTGACTAGACACCAAAGAGCTTAGGAAGCTAAGATTCAAGTCAAAATACAAATGAGATGTGTCATGAAGGTGTCAAGGACCATGCTTAAAACATTTTGGCCCTTAGGGTCTCAAGGTCAAACTACCAAAATGCCAAAATTGTATGCTTGTGACATCAAAAGTACTATGGATGAGTTATTTGGGGTCATGTGAGGTCAGATTTGAGGCCAAAAATTAGTTTTGATGTAAGTGACACAAAGTTGGCAATCTAGGAATGGCATTGATATAGAATCCATGCCACCTCTAACATTTAGAAAAATTCTCAATTCTAAACTTTTCTGAAGTCATCAAAAGTAGAGGACATATGCTAAATTATGGATTGGAATGATTCTTAGAAGCCATTGGAGGCTAGAAATAGATCTCATGAAGCTATTTTGAAGGAATTCTAGGCTCAAACTTAGATCGGAAAATGTCAAAACCACATTTGACTTAGTTATTATAAAACTGAAAAAGTGGGTACAACACAAAGTCATGAAGACAAGATAGCAAAATTCTTGTCCATGCAAGGTGGATAATCAATTCTTTTGGATTAGATTATGAATGATTCTATTAGTTCATGAGTACCTATGCTTATTCTACTAAAGGGATGTTATTGACAACATTCACCAAGTATAATGAAAAGATAAGATATCTTATGAACTATGTAGTCACATTTACAAATAAATGGATGATTCTTGCTTTATATTCACACATTATGCTTTGATGCTTCTCCATTTTACTTTCTAAAAGAGTGCTTAAATGGTACAAATCTTTGGAAAATGATCCCATCTCCTCTTTAGAACAGTTGCTACCACTCTCATTAAACACTTCAAGTTTACCATGTCATAAAGTAGTAGTGTCATGTATTTTGTAGTTATTAAACAAGATTCCAATGATCTTATTAAAAAATTTATCTTTCAATGAATAAAAAAATCTACAGAATTCTCTTATCACTTATAGGAATGTCATCTTCAAGGCATCTTTAAGGTAGCAGCAATTGACTATATTCAAAAAAGAATGAGTTATTCTAAACTACATTCATTGAATGATGCTTTCTTAGTTGCTAGCTACATTGAAGAAACTGCTATCCAACATGAAAATTAGAAATTTTTGGTAATTCAAAACAAAGTTAACAAAGTTGATAGGGGTTCCATCGATTTTGGACCAATAGGATTTATCATATATATCATAGTGTGATTCAGTCATAAGCTTAAAGGACAATATTGAGGGAATTTCCATAAACACTTGTGTATATCGTTGCGTTCAATAAATATAAAAGAGGATATAATTCATATGATACATTTAGAATCCATGTTTCCATGGTTAAAGATAAAGGGAAATGTTTCAATTTTTTAACGTTTTATTATTTTTATGGGTTTTACAATTATAAGAGACAAAATAATAAATACACATGCATTACAATCTCACTTGGAAATAGGTGCAATGCTCATGTTGCAATCCTGCTTGAGGATAGGTGCAACACCACACATGAAATACAAAGGGAAAAGGATCTTAGTCATAACCTTGATGACCCAACACCATGTCATATAGTTATGACCTCCTTGGATAAGGATGAACCATCGCAATTTAAGAAATTGAAAAATAAATAAATATTTTTAGTATTTTAATGTTTTATAATGTTTTTGTATTTTAAGGTTTTATCATCAATATTAAAATGAGGGAAAATCATAATCTATATTCACTATGCAAATAGTAGACTTCACATTGACCAAATAGTTCTAGGCTATGTACATAAGTTAGCACTTTGAGATAGTTAGTCGTACTTATGAAAACAACAACTCAAAACACACAAAATAGGGAAGAACATGAACTTACCCAAGGGAAAAAGAGCTCTTCGTTTTGTGATGGAACTTACCTCTAGTATTTATAGTTTTTGCATAAGAATAGAAGGTGTTTGTCAATGCCAAGGTACCAACGGAGGCTTGTGGACGTAATTCAAATTGACCCTAGGAATACAAGAGATAAAGTCAGGTAAACTAGGTCTACTAGGGGGATGCATCAGTGCCCCTATGTTGACATAGGAAGTGTAATAATGCAAGGTAATTAGCACACCCTCCTCAACATCACACTTTGTTCAATTCTTTTACAATGAAAGCCTAAACTTGAGGAAGCAGGTCAAGATGATTTTAGAAGATTAGAATAAAGTTGGAATCATCTTAGAGATCTTGGAATTATACATACAACCTTGTTGTATGACCCAAGAGGGCAAGGGTACATTTTGAAAGACTAAGAACCACTACTAGCCATGCTAAACCATGAACATTGGACATATGGAATACTTTATAAATCCAAGGCTAATAATCGATATACAAAATACCATTGGATGACTCATCATTACTTAATGATTGAGTTAAGCTAGTTCCATAGCTTTTGAAAAACACATAAAATATCTCATTTTAATAATAATTTACATTAATTAAGTTTATATTATATTAAAGATAAATGTAATTATAATCTTAAAAACACTTATTATTCTATCAATTTATTTTATATATAATTTATTATATTTTTTCTATTATATTTATAGAATAAGTTTAGTTTATTTTGAAAAGTATACAAGTCTTAAATATGTTTATAATGATTTATTCTTGAAATGGTTTTTACTTAAATATTTATATTATGATTAAAAATCCTAATAACATATTTATGTAAGTACAAAAATCATGATAATATTATAAATAATGTAAAAAAATAATAGTAATATTATTAAGTGTTATTATATTAGTTTTTATGACATTAAAATTTTATATAATTAGTTTTATATATTTTTTAATTATTTAATTATAAATATCATTAAAATTAAGGAGTTGTAGTTATAGTTTAAGTTATCAATATTTGAGTTCTAATTTAATTATATTTTATCTTAAGTTTATGTAAAAGTAAAGTGAACAATCACATATAGTTTTAATTTATACTTTATAGTTTACCATCTATTATTATTTATAGCTTGGTACCTTGGCATTGACAAACACCTTCTATTCTTATGCCATGATAAGCTATAAATACCATCTATTGAATCAAAGCCATGATAAGCTATAAATACCATAGGATGAAATGAAAAGTTAAAGTTTGCATGATTATTGGGATTCTACAATTAATTATTTTGAGATGAAAGCTTATCATGGCTTTGATTCAATATTTTCATATATGAGTTACATTATTTAGAGTTGCATATGATGAGGATTCTTGATATTTAGGATCAATTCTATATTGTATTATTTTTACCAAAACCCAAATTCATTATTATGAACTATGATTGAAATATATGTGATAAGGCCAAATGGTATTGGACCTTATCAAGGTTTCTATTTTCATACTTTGAAAAGTACTGAAACCTATTCTTGTACATTAGAAGGGGGTTTTTTCTTGGGAAATCTCATTTGAGGGATTTTCAAGGAAATCCTACCATAGTTCTAAGAATAATGTCATTGTAGTTTCTTTTCTCTCTCATGAAGCTGTTATTTGAAATAATTTTGTACAAAGTACATGCTGAACTTAAGGTGAGAGCAAGACTAGTAGAGTCCATGAGAGCATCTTCCTTGCTATATTGGAAGGAAATATTTTGCTTTTTCATAGATTAAATGAAAAAAATTAGATGTTCTTTAATTTAATGTTTTATTATTTTCTTTAATGAGAGTGGTGTTTTATTTCATTATTTATTTCTTATGATTAGGAAAAAAGTAATTGTTATGGAACTATATCCATGGGCAATAGACATGGATATGAAAGTAATTGACCCTAATATTTTCTTTAGAATTGATGTATTTTGATTTTCTCAAGAATTAGCTCCATGAATATGAATTTTGGGTTAGTCATAGACAAGGTGATATTGTTGAAATGAAGGTAATCTAGCATTAAAATTTGGATGGCTTGGTTGCTTCACATCCAAAATACAAGATTGGAACTAGATACATCATGATCAATGCTGAGGTATACAATTGAAAAATGTACAAAACATGACCATACTACTATACAATACAAGCCACCTCATTAAGAATTGCCAAGGGATGGTGACTGGGAGAAGAAGCCCTCTGACATGCCTACATGGTATGGGAAGAAGCTTGAAGAGCTAGGTGTAGACATATGAAATCTTTGAAGTTGTGCTTCTAGGTCTGTTACCCTTGCTTGGATCTATCGATTCTACTCATGCATGAGGCCCTACTCTCATGGGAATGCTTATCATCATTCCTTAACATCAGCTAGAACTATTTGTGACTCATCTTCACCTGCAAGAGCTTATGCTAGGTCATGTCCAACTTGACCACCACTTAATGTAATTTCATCTCGAGTTCTATATGAAGTTAACCTATAGAAGTCTAGACCATAAAAAGATATCCTCCATTTCACTTGCACATCATCCTTAGCTTCATTGAGTCTCCTCTCAATGATTGTGACAAGTACATCATGGTAGAGGATGTACACATTTTTTAATAGGTCCATCTTCTCCTACAAAGGTAGTCCACTTGTAGCCATTTGTTGGAGTTTGATCTCCAAGGTGTCAAATTTCTCCTTCACCTTGTGTCTCTCTTTGGTAAACATTCATTTACTAGAGCTACAAGTTTATGAATTCTACACACACCAACATCCTAGGTTGCTTGCTTAATCAAATGAATTTTTTGAGCTTGTCAATTTTTTTGGTAGTCTTGTTTGCTAGCTCTTGCTGTAAGTTCCAGTGTACTTTCTTTATGTAAAGATATGTATCTTGAAATTAAACCATGATTTGAATTTTATCTTCTAACATTTGTACCTACTAGAAAAGGGAGAGTACCTATTTTTTTCTTCTAATTCATCCTTACCCACTCTTGGAACTAATGCTTTAATAGTCTAATTTGCTACTCCAAGCTATCTTTCATGAACATGACTTCTTCATCAACCTAATGTACCTTAAAGAGTTCAACCTATAGGCACTGAATCTACACCTTTGGAGTGATTATAGAATGTGTAGGTACCAATAGTATAAGATGTTCTAACTATTCCTGCAACCATCATACCTTAACCTAGCTTCTTTGTAACTCCCACAAATAAAATGTTCTATTAGCATCAATGGTCTCCAACTCAACCAGTACCTTAACAAGTTCAGCCTTTATTGTATTTATTATTTTTTTTCTCAATATCCACTCAACACCATGATCCATGCTTTACTTCTCTTTTGCATAATGGCTACTCTCATGTTGATCGATGAGTACTTAGAGAACTTTAGCTACCTATTGGATGTTATGAATGCTACACTTGGTTGATGTGTTGATCCTCTCTTATGGTCTAACCACCCATGATGGCTTCCATCATCTCTAAGAAATTTCGACAAAGGTCAAAAGAATCCTTAACATGAATCATGGTAGCTTTTCTTTCACCTTTAACATGCATAACAGGCTGAAAATGCCACTAGAAAGAGGCTCCTTGCTTTGCTTGATGCTGAAACTAGAAGGTTTGGAGATGGATCTACTTGGCTATTATACTTGTGTGTGCTATGATGCTTGACATGTAGATGGTACTCCTGTTTGATGTTGGCAAACATGACCTAAAGATTAGATATGATATACCTCTATGCAAGGCATCTCATCTTTTGAATCAGGTATAACTCCAACGATCTCCAAACATGATCTTGAAGCAACCACCATTACATTTTTCTAGTATGCCATTCCTATAGTTGTGGAATTCCTTTCCACATAATTAACTATGCTTTCTAGATAACAAATTTTTTGGATCAACCATGGAAATACATAGATCTTTCTCTTTACTCTAGCCACATCCTTAATTTTATGGATCAATGCTTTGTAAAGAAAATATGAGATGTTGATGGTACAGTTGCCATTCATCATGACTATAGTTTTTACACCCCAAGTAGAGATATTTGATGATCATTTCGTGAATAAAAGTTTTTGAGTAACAATTTTGTACATAGCATTTTGAACTAGCGGAAGTGTAGACATATATACCTCTTCTTTAGCAATATCAAAGGCCTTGAATAGGACCTTTGACTTGAACTTGGGCTTAGTATTATGGATTCATAGTCATCAATTTTTTTAGTTCATTTAGGAATCCTATAGTCCTATATATTACCCATGTGGAAATAAGAATAGACATATCATCAAAAAAAAAGTCATGACACCATCAACAGTAAGGTTCTGGTAGAGTTCTTTGACCTCATATTAGTACCATGTGAAGGACTAGGTGATGTATTCATAGAAGCCCATCTACTATAATGACTCCTTGAGCTCAAGAGGACCAAGCTCAAGGAACTAATGATAATTTTTCTACTCATGTATGAGTTGTTGCTAGACATCATCTACACACATACCTTTTTGGATGTCATTAGCATCCTCTTCATCTTCCACTAGCTCCTCTAGCACTAGTTTAGTCGCTTGCTATTACATATGTACTTGACTTATGGGTCAAGAACATGACTACCTACCTTTTGATTTTGTTCTAAATGGAGGTATTTTTTGGGCAAGAGCTATGAGTTTTAGATTAGGATATCTAAGTTCCTTTTCTTCCTCCTTAAGAATTAGTGGTTCATGCAGGGCTTGTAGAGATAGGTCTAAGATTACTCAACCTCAGTCCTTATTAGTCTACTAAGCTTGGATCACAAACATCCTAACATGATGAGTCGTAAAAACTGCTAAAAATCAAGTGATGTTTCTAGGCATCATGCTACCATAACAAAAATTTCACGTGAAAATAATGATAAAGACAACCCTTGAAAATATTTGAGAAATATTAACACAACTATTAAATCATGGTATGTAGTGGGAAAATATTAAATAATTATTTACTATCAAATAATTAAATAAATATCAAATGTATTAAATATATATCCAATTTGGTATCTCTCCTCCATGACTAAGTTTCAAGACTTTAGATTTAAATCATAGCTAGAACACCAAGGACAAGAAAGATGAAGAACAAAACTTGTAAAAAAGTACTAATATGATTGTTGGGATAAAAAAATTATGAATTTTTGCTTATTTGTGATCACTAGAGGTAAAGTAAACCAAAAAATATAAATGAAAATGTGAAAAATGTGTTTGGGATTCCCCCACAATTTATAGTCATGCATTAATGCTAGGAGGTGCACTAGCATAGGGAGGATGTTAGCACATCCTTCCAAACCTAAGGGAGATATAAAACTCTAACATTAATGCTTAACTTACCTTTTTTATCACTAGGACCATGTGTGAGATCTACAACATGTCTAAAATCATCACTAATTAACCTAGCAAGGCATGAAAAAAGCTAGACAATAAGAACATCATGATTTACCTTTAACAATATTAAGTATCATGGGAAATGAGTAGATTAATCCAAATATGCATTCCCATGAACCAAAGATGAGATAATAGGGGTCAAAATAATAGAAGAATGATTAGAACATAAAGAAAAATTAAAATATAGGCATAGATGAGATGAACTGAATGAAATTTATCATGGTCAAACCTTAAGGCATAATAGAGTTGAGACTTACACAAGTGAAAGACCACTCAATTGCCTTATGTAATGCAACCCTCACCATCACTGGGAGATAAGCATTAAGTTACTTACATGAGATGTAAAATTACCAAGGATTTACAAGTGGATCTTCCCCATAGTAGACACTTTCCTTTCTTACGCTTGTAAAATGTGTTGATGAGATACACATGGATTTGCAATAATTAATGAGACATGAGCATCAAATGTGAGTTTGTTCCCTTGGATTATCACATCTTATTCTTTACTTTCTTGATCAACTTCCTATCACATATAATCATGGATAAGAAATCAAATGAAAGAGAAGGAGAGTGAAGCATGGACGAGAGAGAGAGAGAGAGAGAGAGAGAGAGAGAGAGAGAGAGNTGAGAGTGTAACATCACTAGATTCTCAGATAACCATTTAATTAGCTCATGAAGCATGTGAGCACATCCTACACCCCATGAAAAATTTGCTACCACATCCCATTATTTTTACTCATTCACATAATAGGGATTGATCTCCAAGCCTCTCTTCCAAGTACAGTGTCACACCTATCATTTCTAGTGCCATCTAGTCTTGATTGTTCTATGGTCTAATCACTGGTGGAACCAAACCAAGACAATGAGTGGCCAAATATCTAGAAATCAAGATTCTAGTTTGGTTTTGCTCCATTCATACCTATACGCATACTAGGCTTCTTGAATTTAGCTCTACTAAAAACCTCTCATTGATCTCCTTAATTGCACTAACTAGTCCCGCATCCCCACATGAATGATAGTGTTCATGAATAAGAAGGAAAAACTTTTGGATTTGAATGGGATTAGGGTGAAGATGAAGGATGATGATGATTAATCCTTAAAACAAGTGATTAGGGATTTGGGTGGAAGCATAATTAATATCACCAAGATTTACTAAGAGAGAGACTTCTTGACCATCATGGCTGATGAACTGTCAATAAGGCATTTGTGTTGGTACATCCCAAGATGTGTTGGTACATATGCATTGATGTTGATCCTCCCAAAGCCTATATCAGTGCACATAACAATCATATTTATGGCACCTTTGGTCATTTTCTTAGCAATACTCTTGTAGTTTTATTCCATAGGACTTGGTAAAATTTTCTTTTGGGTCCCACAACATAGATTGAATTGATCATATAGAATTTTATTTGAGTGAAAGATGTACTTGGACATAGTTGCATGAATGGAAAAAAATCAAGATTTCTTCTCTCTGGTGTAGTACTTGGATTAGCTTAAGTTTACTTTTAAGAATTTTACTTTGTTGTACTTAAGCATTTAGTATTTTATTTTATTTCATGAATAATGTAGGTACAACTACTTCAAGCATGATATACAAACATTTGATAATCCCATAGTGAATACATGGTACACCTAGTAGTAAGCACTTGGTAACCTTATAGTGTTAGTATACATTCAAGATGTGTACGAAAAGTGGGAACATATACTCTATGTTTAGGATAGTCTAGTTATTAATTAGTTAAACTTCAATATTTCAACCATTTTCTTCCTTAATATGTTTTAAAATAAAAATGAAAAAAATTATCAATATGAATATTTGACACCTCAATCACACTTAGTCATATAGATGAAGTTGACACAAGTGATGATTGGAAAGACAACGACTAGTAACACACATTTTTACCATTTAGGACATAGGCCACTCAGTTGAAGGTGTTCATAGAATTTTATCAGATCATGTGTACATGCTTGTGATTCATATGATTAAACATAGGGAATACCTACTACTCATCATTAGCATTGTTGATGAGGATCATTATTCTTAGTCAGGTGTACTAAGTGTTTTTAAATAGTAACATCATACAAGGTCATTATACAGGTATAATGCATAATCCTTAAAAAATAATAATATTTTATTAAAGGCACAATACAAAAGAGCAAACTAAAAATGTCTTCTTCTCATAGGGTTGACTCACCACATGCTGATGATCTTAACAAGCAACATGAAAAAACTAGAATAAAATGTTGATGAGATACCTCAATAATTGAAGATTTTCTATGCTCATCCAGACCCATATTATCTAGATTTTACTTTCATCCTTCATCTAGATGAATAGCTATGTTAGAGAGACTTGGAAGAAAATATTTTGTGTTCTAATCATTCAATTTCCTTAATGTTCATGGTAGCTCTAACAATGCTAGGGATTGAACCAGTAGCTCCAAAGTATCAAGTGAAGGAATACCTCTCTAGGGATTATCAACCAATAGAAACTGAACTTAGAAAAGATAAACTCATGGAGCTCCACCATGAAGCCTCCAAGGGTAAGAAGGTCCCAATCTTACTAACTTCACGTTCAAAGAAGGACAACATAGAACTTCCATCAGGGTGATCCTTGTGCCAAGTTCATCCTCTCTTTGGTGAGGATAATATGACTCATCAATGGTTATGATTAACCTTGGAAATTAATGAATGTAAAGTGAGGACTGGTCCCATAACTAGGGGAACCTCAAGGTCAAGATCCCCCAATTGTTCACAGAAAGAATAATCAAGGGACCAAAGAAGAGCGGTAACCTAGGACAACTCTCCTAGTCCTTCACCTTACTATCCTCCACATTGTTAGTATCTAACAAGGGGAAATGTGGCTAATATTAAAGGAGAAAAAATCAAGATAAAAATGGAGATGATAGAAGGCCCCATTGTAGAGATGAGAGGAAATAACATAGATAACAACAATAAGAGAAGGATGATCAGGAAAGAAGACATAGTAGATTGCATCATAGAAGACATGGATATGATAGGGGTCATTATGAATATGATGATTATGATGAGATTCTTCTTGCTACTAAAAGTATGATAAAAATCTCAAAGGAAGTTCATATTTTCACTAGGCATCAAAGGGATAGCTGGATCAAATGGCTTGATATGAATAACATTCCTAAGTTTGAAGGAGGATTTAATGTTAACTGGAAACATCATTGTAAGCCTTCCATGATGATTGTGCCTTGAAAAAAATTGAGAATGAGTGGAAGAAGCTCAAATTATTCCCTAGAATACTCATTAAAGAAGCTAAGTGTTGGTACTATTCTTTAGAGGTAGAATCTATTCATGGATGAAGTACAATGTTGGATATGTTCAACGATAAATATCAAACATACTCCAAGGTGTCTAACTTGAGGAAAAAAATTTAAAGGTGGAAAAAATGTAATCATGAATCCCTTGATGTAGCCTTGAAAAGGTATTACTCTCTTCTACATTAATGCCTAGGCCATGATTTCTCTCAAAAGGAACAACTTCATCATGTAATATATGGGCTCAAGAATAAAACCAAAGAGACTCTTGGGATTTATGCCAAAGGAAGATTATTAGAAATGAGAGTCTATCATATCCAAAGGCTTATTGATCAAGTGGATAAGGAAGAAGGAGAATTAAAAAAGAGAGAAAGTGTAGAGGAGTATCACAAGGATCCCTCCTTTTGTAGAAGGGACATACGTCTCTAGGATCCTACGGAGAAAGCACCACTAGAGGAGGTGGTACAAAGGAATAACTTCATAATTAAAAAATCCATCATAGAGATGTCAACTAATATGGATAAAATGTAGGACTTCTTGGATGAGAAGTTCCAAATAGCTCTAAAACTTATGGAGGAAAAAATAGAGTAGAAGAACAAAGATAAGGATAGAAGAAGAAGGAAGCATGTTGGGAAGGACTACTATCAGTAGAAAGGTAAGGCTATGGTAGTTGATGAGGTTGTAAATTTTGAAACATAAGAAGAAGGGTGTGACATCTACCAATATGAACATCCCAAGAGATGTTGTCTTGTATTGTCACACTTATAAGAATCTAGGGTTTATGCCTCGAACCCAAAGTTTGCTAGAAGGAAATTACCCACAAGACAATTATCGATAATTTTTTCACCAATAATAGTATTATCCAAGTGGAGCATCACCTCGACCTCAAGATTATTATTACCAATGGAAAAACCCACAATTGTAGGGGATGTTACCATCAAGATAACTATATCCTTACCACCAACTAGACCCATATGAACACTATGTCAAACAACTCATGTCTCCTAGTGGCTCTACAAGCCATACTTATTTTTCCCATCATTACTACCCCATATATACCATACACCAACCAATATCTCATTTTACTTACACTCCTGATTATCCACCACAACACTTTGCACCTTACACTTCCACTTCAATACTACCAACATAGCCTATGAAAGGTAAGATAACACTATAGCCTTAACAATGCAATGCCACGTGGGCCATAAATTTATATTAGGATAACAATTCAAATGGTTTTGAGTGTAAGCCTTGGAAAAGGGATTTCTTTAGACCTAAAATTTTACCAAAATCATCATAGGCATTTGTAGCCATGAATTCTTCTCAAAATGCTCCAGAGATACTCATCAAGCTATCTTCAAACTAACGAATACAAAATGTACATGCTATCATATTGACACATGCATTCATAAACTATATAAAGGTAGGATATCAACCCAGGGAAAAAATGATCTTAGAAGTTCTCTAATTTATTTTCAAATTATAGAAATTGATCCATAGAAAGCTCTACTAGACTTAGGTTCTAAGATGAACTTAATTTCTCAAGAAATATATAAAACTTGGAACCTACCTCCACTTAAAAAATGTAATATTGGGTTGAATATTGTTGATTAATCCATCACCATCCCTTTGGGATTGGTAAAGGATATTGTGACCATTATGTGTAGACAATCATATCCAATGGATTTCCTAGTCATCCATGTAGATAACTATAATAAGGACTTCTTAATTATCATGAGATGAGCTTGGCTAAGTACAATTGATGCCAAGATAGGGATTAGAGACCTCTACTTAGAAATCTCCAAGGAAAATAAATTTATAAAGATTGAGAAGAATAGGGTTTAATGAATCACGTACAATGATATAGGACCACTCGTTTAACAATGAGTGGTTAAGATCACTTGTTATTGTACTAAAGAAAGAGGGACAATGGAGAGATTGTATGGACTTTAGATTATTGAACATAAATATGGAACAAAAGGGGAAGCTACCAAAGGTGGTCAAAAAATGACTAATAGCCTTTGCTTGGTCATATGATGAATTAAAATGAATATATCCTCATATATAATCTTTATAGATTCTACTATTAAACCCAAGAGGTAGTCATAAATAAGGTTGAATCCAAAACTAAAGCAAGGTGTTAAAAATGAAGTTGAAAAGCTTCTCAAAGTAGGATTCCTATATCCAATGATAGTGAGTGGTTAAGCCCACTTGTTATTGTACTAAATAAAGAGGGATAATGGAGAGCTTGTATAGACTTGAAGTTACTAAACATGGCTACATTTAAAGATCATTTTCCATTACCATTTGTGGACCAAGTATTGGACACAATTGTAGGGCATAACTATTATATTTTTTTGAATGGGTATAGTGGGTATAATCAAATAATAATTACTTTAGAAGACTAGGCCAAAACAACTTTCACAAGTCCCTAGGGGACTTTCACATACAAAAAGATGCCCTTTGGCCTATGTAATTCTCATGAAGCCTTCCAAAGTCTAGACCTAATTATCTTTTAGCAACAAAATAGTAGTGGTGTGAAAGTCTTCATGAATGGATTCTCCATTTATGATGCTAATTTTGAACAAGCATTGGACCATTTTAAGTAAGTATTAAAATGATGTGTGAAGATAAACTTGTGGTTAACTAGAAAAAAATCCACTTGATGGTCCAAGATGGAATTGTTTTGGGGCATAGAATTTTAGGGAAAGGAATTGAGATACATCCTAAAAAAATAAAGGTTATCCAAGGAGTTATCAAATAATCTCAAACTATCAAAGATATAAGGTCATTCCTTGGTTATACTAGTTTCTATAGGCATTTTATTGAAAACTTCTCTAAAATTGCAAAACCACTAGTTAAGCTTATAAAGAAGAATGTAGCCTTTGAATGGACTAGGGAATGTGAATAAATATTCTGACACTTATCATTGAAGATCATAGAAAAACAAATTCTACATGCTCCTAATTTGTCCAATCCTTTCCACATCATGATAGATCCATCCAACTATGCATTGGGAGTGGTACTCAGGTAAATGAATGATAAAAAATGTCCATATTATATCCATTGTATAAGTAAGGGAATTTTGAATGAAAAACTTAACTATATCACTAAAAAAAAGGAACTAATGATGATGGTGTATGCTTTAGAGAAATTCATGCACTATGTTCTTGGATATCTAATTTTTGTGCACATTGATCAAAGTGCAACTCACTTCTTGATGAAAAAACTAGCAGTGAGCCCTTGTGTTATATAGTGGTTGATGATCTTGTAGGAGTTTAATATTACAATGGTGGATAAAAGTGGAATCGAGGATGTAGTTGTAGATCATTTGTCTCAATTAAGATGGAATAACAATAATAACAAAGAGATCTTATCCAATTAATTTCTAGATGAAGTTATCTTTGCTAAGGAAACCAAAGTTCATGCATTGATGATCACAAATTGGTATAATGAATTTCTCTTATATCTACTTGTACATGAGACTCCTATTGAATGGGATCATAGAAAGAAACAATATTTTCTTCACTAGGTTAAACACTACATAGAGATCAAAGATAACATCTTTAAGGTTTGTATTGATGGCTTAGTATGATGATGTGTATATAATTTAGATCAATTGAGAGTCCTCCAAGATGGTCATGAGGGTCCATATAGGAGTCATTATGTAGAAAGAAGGATAGAAACAAAGATTCTGATGGTAGGATATTTTTAGCCAATAATCTTTAGGGATGATTACCATTTCTCTCATTTATGTAGGAGGTGCTAATGAGATGGGGGGATGATAACTAGAATGAAAGGGCCACAATAGTGGGTTTAATCACTAGAGCCTTTTAAACTTTGGAGAATTAACTTCATGGGATCCATCACTCCCATGTCGAATGGGAAGTCATACATTATTGTTACTATTGACTACTATACCATGCAGGCTAATTTTACATCCGTTTCTTACCATACCTCTACTACTACAGCTCGTTTCTTCCAATAATAAATGGTAAATAGGTCTGGTATGCCTAGAACAATAATTTTTGATAGTGAAACATATTTCATAGGTGCTACATTTTGCAAGTCAATGCAACACTTGGGGGTGCAACATAAACTCACAACACCTTATCACCCTCAAGCCAACAGTCAAGCAAAGGTAACCAATAGGGAGATCTCTCAAATTCTAACATGAACCATCAATAGATATAGGAAATATTCAAGTACCAAAATTAATGATGTCCTTTGAGCATATCGGTCAACATGGAAACTTCCTATCAACTAATTTACCTATAAGTTAGTGTATGGAAATTTATCCAAACTTTCAACTTAAACTCTAATAAAAAAATAACTTTTAGTTAACTTAAACTAATAAACTCTAATTTATCTATAAGTTAGTGTATGAAACTAACTAACTAACTCTAATAAAAAAATAGCTTTTGAGTCTCATTTTGATTTAGAGTTTGCATGGATAAAAAATAATTTCACTATACAAAGAATTTGGACACTTTGAAAAAAATGGTAAGTGCCTATTGGATGGATTGAGATGAGATGAATCCTTTACACCATGCCTAGAGGTGGAGGCTCTTATGACATGGAGGATCCTTCATCATGTACTTACTCTACTAGAGGCCTAGGCTATCTTGCTACTACTACAAAAAGTAGGAAGACATCCAAAAGTTCTTTCATTTTTCCTCCTTACCTTGTGAATCATAAATGGTATAGGCTACTTTACCTAGATGAGCTAGTGTTGGTATATCCCATGGGAAGAGCAGTGTGGGGAACATTTCCTTCATGTTGACAAACTAGGCTATGAATTTACATTCAAAGTCAAATGTATATACTAGGTTCTATAATTCTTGATAGTCACTTATTCATTTGGTTAGGTTCTCAACAATTGATCTTTAGTTGGTGAATTTTCTTCTGAGAACTTCAAGCTTTGTGTTGGCCTCTTCCAACTTTTATTTGGTCTCCTTGTGGGAGGAGGTAAGAATTGGCCACTTGCTTTTCCAATTCTAATTTGGGCCTCCTTGTTGTTAGCATTACCAATTTTGCACATTGGATATTAGCACGTTCCATATATTTTATCATCTCCTTAATCTATAACTCCTTTAGGTATCTTTCTACTTGGTTGTATGTATTGATACCATCAAGGATGGGCTACCAAACATCATATCATTATTGGAGTTACTAGAAAGTCTCATTTATCTTCACCTTTGCTAACTTTATTTCCTTCTCATTAATTTCTTTGAGCATCCTGATGTGGTTCCTATAATGATTTTTGACTCATTCATACTTTAGTATCTCATTTTTCTAGCTAATGACCTCAATTGCAATCTTCTAGTGAACAATACAAACCTCCTTCATTAAGAGATTTTTGTTCTCTACAACCAACCTTCTCAAATCAAGGTTTACCTTGGTAAGCTATTCTTATTACTAGCAAATGTATTCAACCATCTAGTCCTTGAGTTGCTCAACATTTGCAGGTAATGATTATCTCAAGTTAGCACAAAATTTTCCTTGTGAACTTGTTAAAGATCATAACTAGATAAATTCATCATCGCCTCCAATAGTAATGCATCAAAGATTATCATTTATTTTGCATTCTTAACCTCTTGGAATCTTTGTTGAAGTTGTTGAAAAGATTCATCTTTGGTGAGCTCTAGCCTAAGAATGGCAAGGTCTAATAAGTGGGCTCTAATTTTTTCAATCTTAGCAATCAATTGTTAATTGATAATAGTGGACTCCTTGAGTTATACATTCTTGATTGATGAGTGGCGAGGTACCCCTACACTCAACCATACGAATACGAGCGTGTGCGTGCGATCCGGTCGAACTCTGCAGACTAAATGTCTTAACGCCACAAGAAACACTTGGGGTTAATCGTTCGTTGTCTTCCTAGGCTTGCTTATATGTGTCATGGTGTATGGTTAAGCAAGTCTAAGGTATATGATTTTTTTAGTATTTTTTAGTTTATCTCCTAAGCTATGAGGGAAAGGGTTGAGAAACTAACTAACTCTAACTAATGTCCTAAGTCTAAATTAACTAGCGTCAGCATCCGTTCCCACTTACCGGACACACCCTGAACTATGCAACTGTGGCTACCAAATGCTAATCGTTGCTGGGACCACCACACGTAATGCAAGTGCTCGAAGTGGTCATACTGAGGCACCTATTTAGCTTAAGTGTGATAAGCAGCCGATTCCTTGGCTAGCCATACACACCCGTGGATGCTCGTAGCCAAGTCGTACTTATCACATGTTCTAGCTTAGGATGAGTAGCCGATTCCTTAACTAGCCATACATATTGGACTACCATTGGGAATACCAAGCGCAGATCTTGGAATACGCTACTAGGTTACCAAGCAGCCAATGCTCATAGTTAAGTCGTACTCACGTGTTGCGACGAGCAGCTGATTCCTTGATTAGCCGTACATATTCGTAGATGCTCGTAATCAAGTCGTACTCGTACGCACTAGGAAAGTAATAAATAACAATGAAATAAAACCATGTACTGTAAGGTTTATCCAATCAAGTTTGCGTTTATTGCCGTACACAACTTGTGTTCAGGTTACAAAGTTGCTCGAATAAAGAGCTGTTCACTCTAGGACTCCTACTGCAGGCACATGAGAAAAATTCTAACTCTGGAGGGATCAAACTGCCAGAGCTTCACTACTTCTAGCCAGGATTGGAAAATAAGGGAAGTGCCACCTCTTTTTTATAGATATGGCGGCGGACCGCGATATTGCATACGCGATATCGCAGGGAAAGACGCGATATCGTGTACGCGATATCGCATGGGATGCGATATCGCGGTGGCCGCGATATCGTGGCAGTATGCATGTCGCGTCTCATCATACCCCCATGACTGAATGAAAACTTGTCCTTGAGTTCCTTACAATGATATCAAGGATTAAAACTGGGATGTACAGATCGCTACATGAAGTACCCCATTATCGTCAATAGTCAAATCAGGGGTGGGTTCATCTGCCTCCATGGGGCCAAACCACGTTAATACCCGAACGATCTCAACAACCAAGAGAAAAGGTTCAGTGTCCCTGCAAGCAACCAAAATGCCATGGTAAATCAACCATGTAGGAAAATGCGATGGAGAATAAAATTTCACATTATAGGCCGACACTTAGAAAAATTGCTAACTATTTACGCTCGGCGTATACGCTAGGCGTATACACTGTCAAAACTGTTTCTGCTCGCCGTATACACTGTAAAACTAGTTTACGCTGCGAAAACAGTCCTCGCCCTGAAAACAGGTCTACGCTATACACTTAGAAAAAATTACAAACCGTTCACACTCAACGTATATGCTATAGAAAATCATCAGCATATACGCTATGAAACCCTTTACAGTCAGCGTATACGTCGTGGAAAATAGTCAGCGTATACACTATTCAAACTGCTAGCGTATACGCCGTGTAAATAGTCTACGCAGGACACTGTAAATGATCTATGAACAGTCAACGTATACGCTGATAAAATCATCTACACTTCATGCCAGTAAAATTTGTTTACGCTATGCATTGACGAAAACTGATTACGCTACAAACAACTTAGGCTACGTGCAGTATACGCTCTACGCTATAGAAATCCTCTACGCTATCTGTCTATGTTGACTGTCTACACTGGGTGTATACGCCAAGGAAATTGTCTACGCTAACTATCTATGCCGGGCATATACACCGAAACCCTCTATGCTGACCGACTACGCTAAGAAACTTGTACAGATGAAAAAAACTAACAGAGGTAGGATCAGAGCCTACCTATGTGACGATCCAGACCACGATGGAATCCCTGGCCTAGGCAGACACTGTAGCATGGCCTCGCTCTCCTCCGCGAAAGTCAAGTCAGGTCCCTTCCTCCCTTGGCCTTCCACTTCCTTGCCTTTGCCCATCTTGGCATTCTCTACTCTGGGATTGACAGGTTTACACTGAAGGTCTAAACTGCTCACACTTACGCTAAACCTCTATGCTGGGGTCTAAGTCTCTACACTGACACTTGAACCTCTACGCTCACGCTGAGCCTCTACGCCGAAGTTGGAAGTTTACGCTTACGCCGGAGTTGGAAGTTTACGCTAGGGTTTGGGTCGTTTACGCTTACGCTTAGGTTTCATCGTCTACACTTACGCTCAGGATTTACGGTTACACTCAGGATTTATGCTCGATGTCTACGCTTGTTGCAAATTCCATGTGGTAACAAATGATGCCCTTGCCCTATTTATAGCGCTCCGACGTTGCCGCCGCCGTCGCCTTCCGGTTTGCCTCTTTTTGCCTTTTTTCAAAATTTGTCCAGAAAATAATAAAATATATATATATATTTAAACAAAATGAATATTACTATATCTTGGTTCCCTTGTATACCAACTTTAGAAGTCCACATCGAACATTTTGGCACAGAATCTCCTGTGCAAATTTTTCGATAAACATACGGCCCGGTAAGGCCTTAAACTGCCATGCGTCCCGGTGTGATGATAAACCACCATAACACATGTACACACGACTTACACTACCAGAGAACATGGAACAATACCTGTTAGCTCATTTTGCTCTCTGTTTATTGGTAGGAGCAAGCCCGATGTATTGTCAGCATCTATCCACACCGTTAATCATCGATGGGCCGTACGGAAAGATCACAAGGGACATCAACATAAATCTCATCCACTTAAGTTTATCAACGGACGACGTAGTCATAGCCTCAACATAGCAAACGATAGCCTCAACATAGAAGCTGAAAACATCACCGAAGACCCGTTGACAGAAACCCCCATCGCCATGCCTAATGGAGAAATTAAAATACTAAAACTAAGTACATTACTGCAACCCCAATTGGCCAAAGAACTAGAAAATGTACTTAGGGACAACATAAAGGCATTCGCTTGGTCATACATGGATATGCCTGGATTGGATCCTCAAATCGTCCATCACAACATTATCCTTGATCCAAAATTGAGGCCGGTAAAGCAAAAAGCACAAAAGGTTAAACCTAAGGTGGCATTGGCAGTTCACAATGAGATCACCAAACTTTATCAAGCTAGTTTTATCTGTGCTGTCGATTACACCGAGGGAGTATCCAACATGGTTATTGTCCTAAAAAAGAACGAAAGTATTCGCTTATGCATTGACTTCTGGGATCTAAACGTTGCAACCATAAAAGATGATTTTCCCTTACCTAGCATCGATCAACTTGTTGACTCGACCGATGGGCATGCCCTATTATCTTTTATGGATGGCTTCTTAGGATACAACCAAATACGTATTAACTTGGAGCATCAGCTCCGGACTACCCTTATGACACCATGGTGAACCTTTTGTTATACAATGATGCCCTTCGGCCTCAAGAATGCTAGGGCCACATATCAAAGGACAATGAAATTCATCTTTAGTGATTACATGTTACACTTGCTCAATGACTACGTGGATGACATTGTGGTTAAATTAAAGACATCAGAACAACATGTACAAGATCTTAACTTAGTACTAAAATATTGTTTAAAATATGAACTGAGACTTAACCCAAAGAAATGTGTCTTTGGAGTCAAGACAGGAAAAATGCTTGGATTCATAGCCTTAGAAGTAGGGATACGAGTAGACCCCGATAAGGTTAATTCCATAACAAACCTAAAACCACCTGGAAACCTTACTGAACTTTGAGGTCTACAAGGTAGACTACAGTTCATCAGAAGGTTCATAGAAAAACTAACAGATAAATTAAAATCGATGAATCACTTGTTATGTAAGAACGTATATTTTGAATGGACTCCACAGTGCCAAGAAGCATTCGATAATATTATAGTGGCACTTGCCCGACTGCCCACGGTTTATCCACCTCAAAATGATAAACCATTTTAAATCTACCTCACAACTTCAGATTCATCAATCACGTCCATGCTTTGCCAGAAACAAGATAATGGAACTGAAGTCCCTCTCTACTACTTGAGCCATGCATTAGTAGGCCATGAGAAGAAATACAACGACATAGAGAGATCATGTTTAGCCTTAGTCTTTTCTCTAAAGAAATGATGACATTACCTCTTCCACAATCAAGTTAATATAATCTGCAAGGATAATGTGCTCAGAGCCATCACAGGAAACATTTATGAGAGAAGTCGGATAGCACGTTGGAAAGCCATGATAACCAAGTTTGACCTACATTACATAGCGAAATCATTAGTTAAGGGTCAAGCCATAGCAAATCAAATGGTCGCGTCACCAACACACGATCAAGCGACAATAGAGCCAGAATTCTCAGATGAGAATATAAGTGCAATAGACATAGTGCCCGATGACTACAACGCCATTCTAAACTTTTATGGAGCATCTACCTTTCAAGGGGCAAGTGCTGCCGCTGTCATCACCTATCCCTCCAGGGAGATCAGACCCTTTGCTTATCATTTCAACTTTCACTGTACCAACAACATAGTAGAGTATGAAGGTCTCCTCAGAGGTCTCACGGCAGCACTAGCTTTAGACATTACACGACTTGTGGTCAAAGGAGATTCACAACTAGTTTTGAACCAAATCACAGATATTTATACATGCAAGGTGCAACATTTACAACCATACTGTGACTTGGCAAAACACTTAATGAAGCGATTCGAAAACATTGATGTGCAACACGTCTCTAGAAATGATAATACCATCGCGGCCGCATTGGCCACCTTAGCGTTAAACATATCACCTGACATGTTCCATACGTTGCCAAGCTCCATAACCAGTTGTGCTGAACCAATAACCGATACCCTTGATACATTGCCAATAGCGTCTGTTAGTACAACACACACGATAGAATGGTATGATGACATAAAATAGTACCTGAAACACCGTGAAAATTACGAGTCAGCCTCAGGAAAAGATTCGCAATTTAAGCGAGAGCGCGCATCAGTTTGTTCGAGGACAAGTTTACGTTCTATCACGCATGACAGCGTAATGAGCGTAATAAGCTCTAAGATAGTCGAAGGCAGAGTCCAGAGAAGCACAACAGTCCGACGCTTTTTCTCGCAGCGCATGAATAACTTGTCTTTACACTCGTTACGCGGCAGTGCGTATCATTGCGTATGTTATCATTAAAGCTAGGCATCGTTTACGCTTCGTTACGCGTAGCTGCGTAGTGAGCGTAAGTTACATATCATTTACGCTTCATCACGCGCAGCTGCGTAGTGAGCATAAGTTGCACTTTATTTACGCTTTGTTACGCACAGCTGCGTAGTGAGCGTAAAACAATTTTGAGCCTGTTGTTTACACCACATTACTCTCATACACGCAACACAACGTGAATGAGTGTAATATAGCCTGAAGACAATTGAAGCACGCTCAGCATGTACCTGCTCTTCACACGCACAGCACACAAACGAGCGTGTTGTGCGTAGTCACAGTCTGACTTAAAATGATCAAGTCAACGGGACCCGAAATATCCAGGACTCATGTCGTCAAGGTTGCGCCTTTTCCATGGAGCGTCGCGACCTATAAATACCTCAGTTGACAAAGATACAAAGGTTGGCAAGTCAGAGAAGCAAAAGAAAGTTTCTGAGCACCAGAGCATTTAGCACTTTGGAGCAGAGATACAGAGAACAACGCTTTGGCAATTGCTGACATTATTACCTTACAGCCGAAGCAGAGCACAATTCGCTTTGAGCACTGGTGACAGGAGTAATCGTTCTGCTAAAAAAGACTCTATCAATCAAAAGCAATTGATCGGTGGACGTCAAAGCTTGGCCCGCCTTGCATTTCAGCTTTAGCCCACAAGGTAGATCGGACTTCTGCTTAGACCATCTTACTTGTTGTTTTGTGCTTGTTTCACATCCTGTAATCGGGGATTCCCCAGTGTAATTTCTCATGCAAAATACACATTGTTAAGTCAAAGCGCAGATCTTGAAGCTACGTGCTTCTCTTATGTCAGCCTCCTTTTATCGTGTTTAGCATTATCACCGTTGCAATCTGTCTACATCGTTTTCCCCTCGTTTTACAACTCCTCGAACCAGATTGCTTGCTTTTTACGTAATTTTCATTATTTTACTGACCCGTAAGTCCCTATCTGATCGACAAGACCGTTCAGGGCACCGCGGATTCGTTTTTCCAGCATAGCCCTCGCCCGGATCCGTGGCTAAAACTGTATATGCGGAATCTCGATCGGTATTTCCAGCTGTCGACGTTTTCAGTCGCTACAGTTTTCTGGCGCTAGAAGGAGGGCCTTCAGGCTCCGATCCGAATATTTCGGGTAGCCCTGGTAGTGATTCATACCCTAAAACCATAGACATAATACCTCTAAGGAAGTCTACGATCCATTGCGTGGTATAGATCGGTCGCAAGGACGGTTTCTCTGAAATCCTACGGGTAGAAAGCCTTTTTATGCTTTTTGTTGCTAGCTGTTTTCTTTTAGATTTGATTACCCGTTACTCTCGATTTCATCGATCAATGGATTCCTTTTACTCAAACACAATCGCCATGGTCGCCACCGATCTGGGTGTCACACCTATCAATCCTACAGTAGCCACAGGACCAGCTCCTGGCGCAACCGGGCCTCAGGGACCATTGCACCGTTCATTGAGGCTTCAGGGGAAAGAGCCTATCTTCATGGTTATAACCCCTGAAGAATACAATTTCATATGCATCAAGATCCAGGCGAGGCTGGCTCTTAGCCGAGCCAAGCTGGAGGCGAAGCGAAACTTTGAGGTGCTCCACCGAGGGGGCTATGATTTTAAGCCGACAGCCTACGACATAATCCCCTTGACCGAACACCAACACGAACTCATTGCACAGTTGGTCATGGCCAGAGGCCAGACTTCACAACCTGTAGTGGAGCCCCAGCATGGGGAAGAGGCAGAGGATGAATTCACGGCTCTGTCTGAACATTCGTTCCATACTCTGATGCCCCACACCCACATAAATCCATCGTTCCCTTTCGACAGGGAGGCAGCCTTTCTTGACCCAGCCGCAACCGCGCAGACGCAAATCCTTGTCCTTTCGTAGGCCAACGAACAGCCGTCTGGGTTGCAATTACAAATACCGCACCATAACGCGGGGGTAGTTCCATCACCACGGGTACTTAGTATCCCAACGATGATTCCCGCGACAACCGCGTCCCATTTCATCCCGCAGATACAACCCCATAATGTATCTGTAACACACCCAGCTTAGACCATGCCGCTTCCACATCCGCAAACTCAACAGATACCCATGAACACTCAGCCACAAACATACATCCAGCAGCTCGTCGTAGGTCAGTGGGTTAACCCAGCGGTGCAACATGCTCAGTCTATGGTGTACGGCGTGCAGCCCTCGTTTGCACCTACGGCGCAAGTACCTCAGGGAATCCCGCAGTATACCTATCCCTATTTTGTGTAGCAAGCAACTGCCAATCCCTCTGCCCAAACCAGTATGTGGTGGTCTTCACAGGCCCCTCCGCCTGCAGGGATCCCCGCCCAGCCAGCAGCCAGCCAGCCTCTTCTGTTGTTTCTGTTTCCTAGCGCCGCCCTCCCGATTCAACCCCCTGCGCCTGCTGCACAGGCACCTCCGTCAACAGGTCTGGACCAAGCCTTCCAGCTTATACAGACCCTCACTGAGGAGGTCCAATGCCTTAAAGCCGCTGGATCTGATACCATTCAGATCATGGACTTCTATCAAGATGATCCGATCAATCCAGCGGTCCCCATGCTGTCGTTGCCACCAGGGATGTCCCTCCCTCACTTTACCAAGTATAATGGGGAGGGGGATCCCAACACTCATCTAGCCACTTTCAGATCTGAATCTTTGTTGTTACAGCAGTGGCCGCACACTTTAATCTGAGTCTTCACGATGTCATTAACGGGGAATGCTTTGGACTGGTATAGAGCTCTTCCACGCTCTTCCATTTCAACTTTGGAAGAGCTGCTGACTCAATTTGTGACCCGTTTCAAATACAATCAAAAGTTGGAAGTCACGATGGAACAGCTTATGGGGGTGAAACAAGACCCGCTCGAGCCAGTCCAAAAGTTTATACAGCGTTGGAACGCTACCTTGAATGAGATCCGCGACCCGATCGCGGACTCCCATCTATTGGCTATATTCAAGGGAGCAGTCAATGACTTTATTAAGTCTAAGCTGTATTATCTTTCCCCCGGCAATATACATTAGGCCTTCGCCCAGGTCCGAAGCATCCAAGATGCTATGGAGGCCAGCAAAGAGCCAGCATACGTCGCCTACAAAAACGCACACAACAAAGCCAAAGACAAAGGCAAGGCAGCGACAACGACAGTAGCTGCACTGACTAAAAATGCAAAAAATAAGAACAAGAAGGCGCCCACAACATCGCCCCCTGAGGCCACGGCTGGTGCCGGCACCAGCCAAACCACAGCTACCCCTGAAAGTTCCCCCCAGCCAAAGCCAAATTTTGAGCGTAAAGATCGTTCAAAGTATGCGGCTTTACCTGTAAAGCATTCTGAATTGCTGAAACAACTTTTAGCAACAGGACACATTCAACCTAAGAAAGTGTCCGAGGAAGCCCTGAAGCGTCACAGACGTCACTGTGAACTGCTGAAGGACCCTTCTTTAGCTCTGCCTAATGAACCAGCAGTTCTGAAATCTTTCAGGCTGGACTGTTTCTGTGACTACCACCAGATGTGTGGTCACGATACGGATTACTGCTGGGCGTTGAAGGATGACATTCAATGCATGATCGATGAAGGTCATCTAAAATTAGATAGCAGTAACCCTACGCGTCCAGAAAACCAAACACTGCATGTGTATAAGGATCCGTTGAATGCAAATTACGATCCTTATACAATCACTGTGGTGAGTACGGACGGTGAGCATAAGGGACCGCCAAAACCACCTTTTGTTTTGCACGTCCCCGCCAGCTCACCAAGGGGACCAACTACTTTAGCGGCAGCCGGTGGGGCCTCATGGCCACCTTTCATTATACGGGCACCTTCCTAGTTACGCCCTCAGTCACGCGACAATACTCAAGCCACGGCCCCGTCCATGCCCATACCTAGAGCGCCCTTCATTATCAGGGCGCTAGGACCATGGCCTGCTCCTCTCATGCAGGGGCAGACCTCCCGTCAAAACCATCAGCCATTGCCTCCCAAGCGGAAGGAGGAGAATACCGCAATTAACGCAACAAAAGACCACCCTACGCTCGGCTTCCCTAAGCCCAGGCCCCTGGCCTCTGTGCCTTTGTCCATGCCCCAGAAGCATTCCAAAGGTCCAGAAACGCAGCCACCTTCTCTTGGCAAGAAGAAGAACACCCCCCCCCCCCACCGACACTGCTCCGCCTCGAGAGATCCGTCTTTTGGGTCGAATGGAGGAAGACAAGGGGGATAAACAACCCTGTCGAGAGAAGGACCTCCTCGATGCATTCACGCAGGTCAAGCAAGCTCTTAAGCAAAAGAACACAACGCTGAGCTTGTACGACCTACTGATGACTTCTCGAGAACATCGTGAGGCTATGGTACGTATGTTGACATCCATATCTGTGGATGCCAACCTACCAGCAGAAGAGGAAGCGATACACGCTATCATGTTTCCTTCCGAAGCTGAACAACCCAAGCCTACCTCGTTGACCTTCCTGGACGAGTCTATCAAAGATGATCCGGAGAAAGGTCAAGTAACGACTGAGCCTATGTTCATCACCATTCGGGTCGGTCAGTACCGGATCTGGAGGGTACACGTGGATGATGGTGCAGCTGCTAACGTCGTTCCCTATTCCATTGTGGATAGGTTGGGATTGGTCGACCAGATCACTCCCACGACGACAGCTTACGTCGTTCAACGGAGCATAGGTTCAAGTCAAGGGGACAGTGCGTATTGAGTTTGTGGTAGGGAATCAATTCCCAACCGAAGCCACATTCTTAGTCATCGAGGAGATACCTGGCTTCAACTTAATCTTAGGGAGGTCGTGGTTAGCCCAGTTGAGGGCAGTCTCATCACCGATACATCAAGAGATACACCTGCCCTACACCGGAGGGGAGGTTATCATACGCGGCGACGAGATCACCCCCAGAACTGTCAACAACATCGCAGAAGAACGGGGTTTGGAGATCGAAACAACTGACGATCAGTCCCATCCCCAAGCCCCCGAACAAACTGATAACAACAACGATAGTCTAGCCTGGGCCGACCTGCCATTTCCGGATGAGAACGTAGAGGAGTCCAACCATAAGCCTCCTCGCCCTTACGCAGCGCTCAACGTGAAGGCCATTAAGAGACAATTGCGTATCGACGGTTGAACAATGGTCTTCTGCGTGTACTACCATTTGCGAGTTAGCATACTACCCGTTTAGCAGCTTCTTTTGTTTGTTTCAACATGCTTTTATGCTATATACGCTTTCTGGGTTTACGCTTTTCACTTGTTGCGTGTTTTATCGTACTCGCGTTAGCTACGCTCTCATTCCTTTACGCATTTATCCAGGAGTACATTTCTTATTACTGGTTACGCAGCTGGCCAGCAATGGCCTTAAACTAGTAGCTGGCCTGCAATGGCCTTAAACTAGTAGCTGGCCCGCAATGGCCTTAAACTAGTAGCTGGCCCGCAATGGCCTTAAACTAGTAGATGGCCCGCAATGGCCTTAAACTAGTAGATGGCCCGCAATGGACTTACTCTAGTAGCTGGCCCGCAATGGCCTTAAACTAGTAGCTAGTTTACGCAAACTCATGTGCTGGCCCGCAATGGCCTTAAACTATGCTGGCCCGCAATGGTCTTAAACTATTTACACAAAGTTATCCTATTCACCATTATACGTAGTTACGTAGATGGCCCGCAATGGCCTTAAACTAGTAGCTAATTCGCGCAAATTCATATGCTTGCCCGCAACGGCCTTAAACTAGTAATGCAAGATTACTTATTATCATTTACGCAGTTACCCTCGGCCCGCAACGGCCTTAAACCAATCATACAAAATCAAACTTTTCATATTGTTATAAGCAGGTATGCAGTCGGCCCGCAACGGCCTTAAACTAGTTATCCGGAGTTATCTACAATCAGCATTTACGCTTTCTTTACTTTACGCATCAGGCCCGCAACGGCCTTAAACTAGGAATTACATTATCATTATTACTTAGGTGAACTTTGCAACAGTTACACTCCTACTCTATCGACGAAACATAAAAAAAAAGATGTAATTGATATCCAACGCATCCACCAGGTTTTATAACATGTCTTTCTATTCATTCGTAACATGGTACTACACTCAACATTAACAAAATTCTGCGTAAATAATAATTATGCATTCCCCCTACTCCCACTATCACCGGTATCTCTTAACTTTGAATCCAGTCCCAAAAGGTCGTCCTCCAGTAGGCCATCGTTTCTGGGTATTATCCCTTCATGAAAGATTGCCTCTTCACGAGGCTCTCGTTCCAGCATTGGCTCTACAGGAGGACGCTCTTCATCGTTGCCTTCCACCTCTGCCTCCACAGTCTCCTCTCCCAGCCCTTCAGCTGGCGTACTCTCTCTCCCTTCTTCCGGTACCTGAAATCAAATAACGTCAAAATTAGAATAGGCGCCAGCTAGTCAGAAAATTCTCCGACTAAGCCATGCGCAAACTTACTCGCGACGACCCTGCTTCCGTGGCAAAGGGAAGCTTGTCCAAACCAGCCCACAAACGCTGCATGATCTCGTCCTCTGTCAGGTTTGGCCACACATCCTCGCCCAACGCGGCCCCAGCTTTCACCTTCCCTTTCTCCACGCTACTCCAGCAGGGTGGATCTGGGAAGAAAGTAGGGATTGTAGCCTGATTCCCAGGGAAAACCATTGTTCTCTCTAGGGACGCAGTTACAGTCACCTACTCTTCAAACTTCTTGAAAGCTGCGGACACTCCGATGGTGTCCACGAAAACCTCCAGGGATTGAGCTTTAATGGCGGAATCGCGGTAATGCTTTCTATAAGCAGCGCTTTCCCTTTTATATACATGCTTGTGGTCCTTCTCCATCTACCCCCATTCGTGTACGCTAGCGCAGTAGTCCCTCCAGTCTCGGCTTTTCTGAGCTAGGAGTTCGATTTGCATCCTTTGCTCTACTAACGCCCGACTGGTCTGTACGCTGTTCTTGATGGCTGTCCAATAACGGGAGTGATCAATAACAGTGGTATGCCAGTCTTCATCCCCCGTCACTCGAGCCTGTAGGAACTTGTACCGCGCCCTTAGGTCCTCGACTTCCTTGGTCAAGGATTCAGCCTATTCCTCTGATCGTTGCAGCTTCCTCCATAGGTTTTTGTTAACATTTCTACTTTCCCATACGAAGCGTGTCGAGCGTAATGCACATTTACGCATCTCCTCATAAATGTGGGGGCTCCGCTGTGTCCAGATCAATGGGCTCCGCGGGATCCCATCGGAGGTGAGCTCCTGACAGAAAACAAGCATCAATACAGGTGACACATTACCAAAACATTATGTCGTAACTTCGTTACGGCTATAACTTACCAGCGCCAGGTTCAACGCATTCCAGACGCTCGATCATGTCGCCGACGACGCCTTCCATGAAGGCAAATTTATCGGGGAAGTCTCTCCACATTTTGCTCACAGCAGCAGACGTTGAGACATCTCCTTCCCCTATAGCATAATTTGGTTAGACATTCCCTCCATTAACAGATTTTTTAAACATGCTAACGCACTCATTACCTCTACCGGTGACAGTGGCCACATCAACATCTTCCGTATCTTTTTCCCTTTCACGCACTAAAGCCTGTGCGTCACTGGTTCCAGTAGCTGGGACCTCCTCACGCACCCCGGTCTGTATGCGGCTTCCACTAGCAGCTGGGGCTGCCTCACGCACTGGAACTTGTGCACGGCCCTTATTAACAGCTGGGGCCTCTTCTTCCAAAACTGAGGCCCCCTCCCCATGGCTTAATACCATCGCCCCTGTCTCAGGGGTCAATTGCCCTGTCATTTTTGCTATTTACGCCACCATATGTTAGCATATAATTCCAGATCATCTAAGTAAAATGTTACGTATACAATCCTTTCACACTTACCAGGCGGAGGCTTGTTCCGCTGCACCTTAATCTCAACAGTTTGACCTACATCATCCCCAAGGGCCTCAGTTAGGCGGAGCCTCTTCCGCCGAGCTGCCAGTTCCACAATTTCCTCCGCCAGACGTTTCCCCCGCGAGGCGTCGCCGGTGTAGGTAGGCATTATCCTGCCTACGTTGTCGAGACCTCGCGCTGGGGGCACCGTCAAGCCTTTAGTCATTACAGATAACAACTCCCCAATCCCTTCCAGCGGATCCTGCCCACAGGTAGTGCTGAGAATGTGGGCAATCCAAGGTCTGGGTAGCTGGTCTCGGTCTTGCTGTACCCAGACCCCATTCCTCTGAACGACCAGAAACTCAGCAAACCGCCGGAGGCAAGCTATGAAAAAGGCATAATGCACATTGAAACGGGACTTGAGCTTCTCCCGAAGTTTGACCATTTCACTGCATGGGCCCTTGGCAAGATGGCTCGCCCAATCAAACTGGGCTCCCTCTTCTAGGACCTCTCGCATGATACGGGTTTGTTCTACCGAAAAGAACTTAGCCTGCGAGAGGGTTTTGGGGAAGGTCTGGGCCCGAAAAAGGGGATAAAGGGTCTTGGTGGTCCCCATCTCGAATTTATCACAAGGACACCCCTTGGTCTCCTTAGGGATTCTCACCCACTCCTTCAGAAACTCCTCGACTCTAGCGCTCCTCTTGGTCTTCACTTTTATGGGAAGACCATTCGAGGGGACGCCAAACAGGTCGGAGAAGAGCTGAGCATCAATGTCGCAGTTTACGCGCAGGTTATGCACGCGCGTGCTAAAGCGATCTGCCTTCTCGCTGAAGGAGTTGACCAGGGCTATCATTTCGCTGGCGGGGGCATTAGGGGTCGCAGCCAAAAACAGGTGCATTAGCCCTACGGCCTAGATCTTGGTGGTCACTGCAACTGGGGCCGCCAAGTGGCCGAGCCAACGCTGTGCCTCCTTAATATCCCCGTAACGAAAGAGAACATCCCTCGCCTCGCGGCCGAAAATCGTAAGGGTAATCTCCCTGGATTCCTTGACTGAAAGACATAAAACGCAAGTCAAACAGAAACGCTATTACATAGTATCCATGACTCATAATCACACGCATAACATTAGAATACGCAGCGGCCTTACCGGGGCCAAATGACAATGGAAATGGCGGGAGTTCCCTCTGCACGTCCTCGACGGTGAGGGGCGGATCCAAGGTCCAGTCCTCGTGCAACCACCTGAGTTCCTGACAATTCTTAAAGGGGCATGCGTAGCGGGTGTGGTACTCACACATCTCATGGCCAATTTTCCCGATAACACCGGCACGCACGTTGTTGGTCGCGGTAAACGCCATTATTGCCGTTTCGGCCCAGGCCAATGTATCTCCATCGCCAATTAACCTGTTGTCATGTATAAAAAACCTGTACCATACAACGTAAGCTTGTTTTACATTTTGCATATAGACTTCTCCTACATCGCACGCAGCCAAAAAAATAGAAAAGTAGACACCAGTAAAATCTGCTTACCCGCCCGCGTAATACACCGTGCCCTGTGGGTTCTGGAAGTACGTCGACACATGGCGGGCCATGAACTGCGTGTTATATGCATGATAACAGTTGAAACGGGCCATGCCCCAGATCCAGTGCAAGCTCCTCAGACCACGAGCGCTGAGCACTTGGTCCTCGGGATGGCCCGTGTCGATGGCCCCATCTGTCAAATAAGCCAGAATCCCCTGCGCAGACCCCGCCAACAGGTGCTCTAAAATGGCACCAGCAACATCACCAGTCACATTAGACCAGAAAATGATGCTGAAGTTGCGTAGTAAAAACTGCAGAAACTCCAGCGCCCCCTTTCGGAACCAGATGGCCTTCCCCTGCACTCGTGTGTGAGGGGGAGGGACATTGGGGACGATGGGGTTCACCCAGCACAAAACCCCAATGAGGTCTAGCACAACTAGGATGGGCTTCAGCGCAACGCTATATAGAAAAGCCAAAGCGTATATTAACACCTACATTTACATTTGCATGACTAACACAGAAAACTCATAAAACGCATCCAGGCTGAAATCACCCAAACCCTTGCAATAACGCAAGGTTCGTCCCTGACAACGGCGATAAACGTAACCCTTTCAAACCCTCGCATTAGCCCAAGGTCCATAACTCGAAATCAACATGCACGTAAACGAAAATGTACCACGAAAAGCAGTCATAGAAATGAACGTAAGCATGTAAAGGAATGACTAATCGGTTCAACGGTGCGGGGTCTCGAACATCGATCAACGCCTGCGAAACACGGTCCAAAGTTGCTTGCATCTCGTCGATTTTGGCCAGTTTTGTGTTCTTCTTCTTGGTCTTCGGTGCCATTGCGACGGCTTCAGAATTCTTTCACAGCTTAACACTTGCAAATCTTCACGAGATTACACGCCCTAACTCTCTGCTCTTCCTTTTCTCAGCAACAGATACGAATTTGAATTCTCGATAGCCAACAGCCTGTTCTCATCGAAGAACCACTTACTTATACGTGAGGATCACCGACTTGATATCAGAATTAAGCGGAACTTTCCTGAAATGGGATCCGAAAATCCAGATATTAATGCGGCCGATATCGCACGCGCCACTGTCCGAAATGACGTTAAACTACCACATCTTATCACCTCGTAATCGGGTTACATTGATTACAGCTTGTCTATAATATTCAAAATTCAGTTAGCCTTCCACGTTCGGAGACATCACGTCACCTGTCTCCTAACCTTTTACGCACTCGCTGGTTTTGCAGGACAGACGGAGAATGGACACCACAGTTTTAGCACCCTTAACTTTGACAGGCCCATACGAGAAGTTAATTAGACAGTTCGACTCCACGCTAGTAGACGTTAACCTCCCTTTAGAAAGCATAACCATAGCTGCATCGGAGATGTCCCTAGAATGGCCAGAACAGTCAACGCGCATGCTAGACCTGGAGGCTGGAGACATAACCGAGGACCCCCTCAGTGAGGTCCCTATCGTTACGCATAAAGGAGAGACTAAAATGCTCAAAGTCAGTTCTTTGTTCGACGAAAAAACGTACAACACAATAAAACGGGTCCTACAAGACAACATTACTGTCTTTGCATGGTCATACGAGGATATGCCTGGCTAGATCCTAGGTTAATCCAGCATAACATTATCTTGGATTCACAGATTAAAGCGGTTAGACAAAAGGCACGCAAAATCAAACCAGAGATCACGTTGGCGGTGCGTGATGAAATCACCAAGCTATACCAGGCTGGTTTCATCCGCGCGGTCGATTACTCAGATTGGGTATCTAACATTGTGGTCGTGCTGAAGAAGACCGGGAGTATACGCATATGCATAGAATTCCGAGATTTGAACAAGGCCATAATCAAGGATAACTTCCCGTTGCTGAGTATCAACCAGCTAGTGGATACAACAGCTGGGCATGCGCTTTTTTCCTTCATGGATGGCTTTTCAGGCTATAACCAGATTCGCATTAACCCAGAACATCAACTGACCACGACGTTCATGACGCCCTGGGGCACCTTTTGCTACACCATGATGCCTTTTGGCCTGAAGAACGCCGGGGCAACGTACCAACGGGCCATGACATACATCTTCAGTGATTACCTCCTAGGAAGGCTGAATGATTACGTAGACGACATAGCTGTGAAGTCTTTGAAGTCGAAAGATCATTCAGAAGACCTGGAGTTAGTCCTTAAAAGATGTTCCACACACGAGCTCCGGCTTAACCTAAAGAAGTGCATATTCAGAGTCAAAACCGGACACATGATGGGGTTTGTGGTATCGGAAACCGGCATACGAGTTGACCCTGATAAAGTCAAAGCCATTGTCGAGTTGACACCTCCCACAGACCTCAAGCAATTACACGGGTTGCAGGGACGCTTACAGTTTATACGCCGGTTCATTTCGAGGTTGACTGACAAGTTACATCCTATGCAACACTTGCTGAAAAAGGGGGTTAATTTCGAATGGATCGACGATTGCCAGCGTGCGTTTGATAGTTTAAAACAAGAACTGCAACATTTGCCGACAGTTTTCCCGCCACAAAGGGATTTGCCTTTTTTCATTTACCTCGCGACTTCGGACGTAGCAATAGCAGCGTTACTTTGTCAAAAAAGAGATGACGGGTCGGAAATGCCCATCTACTACTTGAGTCATGCTCTATGTGCGTACGAAACGAGATACAATGATGTTGAGCGTAATTGCTTAGCATTAGTTTTTACTTTTAAGAAATGTAGGCATTATCTTTTTTGTAGTCAAGTTAACGTCATCTGTAAAAACAACATCCTTAGAGCCATTACGCATAGCTTATACGAGAGTAGTAAAATAGCTCGCTGGAAGGCCATCACGGCAGAATTCAATCTGCACTATATTGGCCAATCATCCATGAAAGGCCAAGCAATAGCTGACCAGTTAATAACTTCACCGATTAACAATCACGTAACCATAGAACCAGAGTTCCCGGACGAACATGTACACAGCCTAAGCCCTGTCTCAACAGGCCTCGAAGCAACGTTATATTTCGACGGAGCTTCCACTGCTAAAGGCAGTAGTGCTGCCACTATTCTTACGCTATCGCCTGAGGATGTGCGTCTACACGCTTATCGATTGACCTTCCCTTGTACGAAAAATGTGGCAGAGTACGAGGGGCTCCTCAGGAGATTATTAACTGCAGGTGAACTTGATGTTCAACACCTGGCAGTTAGGGGCGATTTGATGCTTGTCATAAATCAAATCACTGGAGTCTACACCTGCAAGGCTATACATCTGCAGCCTTATTGTGATCAGGCTAAAGATCTTCTGAGGCGATTTACGACCTTCGACGCCCAACACATCCCACGGACTGACAACACGTTGGCCGATGCACTGACCACCCTGGCTTTACACGTGCCTTCACACCTATTTAACACCTACCCTGCATTGATTACAGACTGCGCAGACCCTATCATTCAGGTGGCGCAAATATCCTCTCTTCTCGAGGAAAACACGCCTGAATGGTATGATAATATCAAAACTTATCTTTTACAGGGTGAGCTGCCATCTACATTAATGCGCACATAGAAAGACGCAATCCGTAAGCGGGCTAGGCAATACGTCATCATCGGAGATAGCACTCTCTGTAGACGCTCCTTTGATAGCGTGTTGCTTACCTGCGTTGATAAAGACCAAGCGCAACACATAGTCGGCGAAGTTCACGAGGGACTGTGTGGCGACAACGTAGCACCAAGGGCTATGGTCCTAAAAATCCGACGCCTAGGATACTACTGGCCACGCATGGAAAGAGACTGCCTGACAAAGGTTAAAACTTGTGACACGTGTCAGCGTCATGCAAACCTCATCCACGTGTCTAAAACACCGTGAAAATTGCGAGTCGGCCTCAGGCAAAGATTCGCAATTCAAGAGAGAGCGCGCATCAATTTTGTTCAAGGACAAGTTTATGCTCTATCACGCATGGCAGCGTAATGAGCGTAATAAGCTCCAAGGCAGTCGAAGGCAGAGTCCAGAGAAGCATAACAGTTCAATACTTTTTCTCGCAGCGCATGAGTAACTTGTCTTTATGCTTGTTACGTGGCGGTGCGTGCCATTACGTATGTCATCATTAAAGCTAGATATTGTTTACGCTTCATCACACGCAGCTGCGTAGTGAGCATAAGTTACACATTGTTTACGCTTCATCACGTGCAGCTGCGTAGTGAGCGTAAGTTGTACATTGTTTACACTTTGTTACGCGCAGTTGCGTAGTGAGCGTAAAACAATTTTGAGCATATTGTTTTCTACACCGGATTACGCTCAGACACGCAATACGACGCGAATGAGTGTAATACAGCCTGAAGACAATTGAAGCACGCTCAGCATGTACCTGCTCTTCACACGCACAGCACGCAAGCGAGCGTGTTGTGTGTAGTCACAGTCTGACTTAAAATGGTCATGCCAACAGGACCCGAAACATCCGGGACCCCCTTCATCAGGGTTGCACCTTTTTCACGAAGTGTCGCGGCCTATAAATACCTCAGTTGACAAAGATACAAGGGTTGGCAAATCAGAGAAGAAAAAGCATATTTCTGAGCACCAAAGCACTTAGCACTTTGGAGCAGAGATACAGAGAACAGCGTTTTGGCAATTGCTGACATTATCGTCTTACAGCAGAAGCAAAGCACAGTTCGCTTTGAGCACCGGTGACAGGAGTAATCGTTCTGTTGAGAAGGACTCTATCAATCAGAAGTAATTGATCGGTAGAAGTCAAAGCTTGGCCCGCCTCGCATCTCAGCCTTTGCCCCCGAGGTAGATCGAACTTCTGTTTAGACCGTTTTGCTTGTTGTTTTTGTGCTTGTTTCACATCCTGTAATTGGGGACTCCCCGGTGTAATCTCTCATGCAAAATACACATTGTTAAGTCAAAGCGCAGATCTTGAAGCTACGTGCGTCTCTTATGTCAGCCTCCTTTTATCGTGTTTAGCATTATCACCGTTACAATCCGTCTACATCGTTTTCCCCTCGTTTTACGACTCCTCGAATTAGATCGCTTTCTTTTTGCATAATTTACATTGTTTTACTGACCCGTAAGTCCCTATCTGATCGACAAGACCGTTCAGGGCGCCGCGGATTCGTTTTTTCCAGCATAGCCCTCGCACGGATCAGTGGCTAAAACTGTGTGCGCCTGAAACTCGGTCGGTATTTCCAGCTGCCGACGTTTTCTATCGCTACAGTTTTCTGGTGCTAGAAGGAGGGCCTTCAGGCTCCGATCTGAATATTTCGGGTAGCCCTGGTAGTGATCCATACCCAAAAACCATAGACATAATACCTCTAAGGAAGTCTACGGTTCATCGCGTGGTATAGATCGGCCGCAAGGACGATTTCTCTGAAATCCTACAAGGTAGAAAGCCTTTTTGTGCTTTTTGTTGCCACCCATTTTCTTTAGATCCGATTACCAGTCACAGTTGACTTTATCGATCAATGGATTCCTTTTACTCGAACACAACCGCCATGGTCGCCACCGATCTGGGTGTCACACCTGTCAATCCTACAACAGCCACAGGACCAGCTCTTGGCGCAACTGGGCCTCAGGGACCATTGCGCCGTTCGTTAAGGCTTCAGGGGAAAGAACCTATCTTCACGGTGATAACCCCTGAAGAATACAATTTCATATGCGTCAAGATCCAGGCGAGGCTGGCTCTTAGCCGAGCCAAGCTGGAGGCGAAGCGAAACTTTGAGGTGCTCCACCGAGGGGGCTATGATTTTAAGTCGACAGCCTACGACATAATCCCCTTGACCGAACACCAACACGAGCTCATCGCACAGTTGGTCATGGCCAGAGGCCAGACTTCACAACCTGCGGTGGAGCCTCAGCATGGGGAAGAGGCAGAGGACAAATTTGCAGCTCTGTCTGAACATTCGTTCCATACTCTGACGTCCCACACCCACATAAATCCGTTGTTCCCTTTCAACGGAGAGGCAGCCTTTCTTGACCCAGTCGCGACCGCGCAGACATAAATCCCTGTCCTCCCGCAGGCCAACGCGCAGTCGTCTGGGTTACAATTACAAATATCGCACCATAACGCGGGCGTGGTTCCATCAACACGGGTACTTAGTATCCCAGCGGTGGTCCTGGCAACCACCGCGCCCCATTTTATCCCTCAGGTACAAGCTCACACTGTACCGATAACTCGTTCAGCGCAAATGTTCCCGCCTCCACCAACTCAGCAAAATACAGCAGCCGTGCCACAGCAGACCTTTATTCAATATCCTGCAACAAGTCAATGGATCGACCCTGCTACGCAACACCACCCGTCTGCGGTGTATGGTGCACAGCCTTCGGTCGCACCTGCGGCACAATTTTCGCAGGTGTTTCCTCAATATACCTACCATTATCCCGCGCAGCAGGCAGGAGTTAATCTCTCATCTCAGACCGGTGGATGGTGGTCTTCGCAGGTCCCCCAGCCCGTAGGAATCCCTGCTCCACCAGTGGTTAGCCAACCACTTCCTGCATTCCAGTTTCCTAGGGCTGCCCGCCTAGTCCAACCTCCTGCGCCTGCTGCACAGGCGCCTCCGTTAACAGGTCTAGACCAGGCTTTCCAGCTTATCCAGACGCTTACCAAGAAGGTTCGACGCCTCAAGACCGCTGGATCTGATACTATTCAGATCATGGACTTCTATCAGGATGATCCGATCAATCCAGCGGTCCCTATGCTGTCGTTGCCACCAGGGATGTCCCTCCCTCACTTTACCAAGTATAATGGGGAGGGGGATCCCAACACTCATCTGGCCACCTTTAGATCTGAATCTTTGTTGTTACAGCAGTGGCCGCACACTTTAATCCGAGTCTTTGCGATGTCATTAATGGGGAAGGCTTTGGACTGGTATAGAGCTCTTCCACGCTCTTCCATTTCGACCTTGGAAGAGCTGCTGACTCAATTTGTGACCCGTTTCAAGTACAACCTGAAGCCGGAAGTCACGTTGGAAAAGCTTATGGGGGTGAAACAAGACCCGCTCGAGCCAGTCCAAAAGTTTATACAGCATTGGAATGCTACCTTGAATGAGATCCGCGAACCGATCGCGGACTCCCATCTATTGGCTATATTCAAGGGAGCAGTCAACAACTTTATTAAGTCTAAGCTGTATTATCTTTCCCCCGGCAATATACATCAGGCCTGCGCCCAAGTTCGAAGCATCCAAGATGCTGTGGAGGCCAGCAAAGACCCGGCGTATGTCGCCTACAAAAATGCACACAACAAAGCCAAAGACAAAGGTAAGGCAGCGACAACGACAGTAGCTGCGCTGACTGAGAACGCAAAAAACAAGAACAAGAAGGCGCCCACAACACCGCCCCCTGAGGCCGCGGCTGGTGCCGGCACCAGCCAAACCACAGCTGCCCCTGAAAGTTCCTCCTAGCCAAAGCCGAATTTTGAGCGTAAAGATCGTTCAAAGTATGTGGCTTTACCTGTAAAGCATTCTGAATTACTAAAAAAACTGTTAGCAACAGGACACATTCAACCTAAGAAAGTGTCCGAAGAAGCCCTAAAGCGTCACAGACGTCACTGTGAACTGCTGAAGGACCCTTCTTTAGCTCTGACTAATGAACCAGCAGTTCCAAAATCTTTCAGGCTGGACTGTTTCTATGACTACCACCAGATGTGTGGTCACGACACGGATTACTGTTGGGCGTTGAAGGACGACATTCAACGCATGATCGACGAAGGTCATCTAAAATTAAACAGCAGTAACCCTACGTGTCCAGAAAACCAAACGCTGCATGTGTATAAGGATCCGTTGAACGCAAACTACGATCCTTATACAATCACGGTGGTGAGTACGGACGGTGAGTGTAAGGGACCGCCAAAACCGCCTTTTGTTTTGCGCATCCCCGCCAGCTCACCAAGGGGACCAACTACTTCAGCGGTAGCCGGTGGGGCCTCACAGCCACCTTTCATCATACGGGCACCTTCTCAGTTATGCCCTTAGTCACGTGACAGTACTCAAGCCGCGGCTCCGTCCGCGCCCACACCTAGAGCGCCCTTCATTATCAGGGCGCCAGCACCACGGCCTACTCCTCTTACGCAGGGGTAGACCTCCCGGCAAAACTACCAGCCATCGCCTCCCAAGTGGAAGGAGGAGAATACCGCAGTTAACGCAGCAAGAGACCACCCTACGCTCGGCTTTCCTAAGCCCAGGCCCCTGGCCTCTTTGCCTTTGTCCATGCCCCAGAAGCATGCCAAAGGTACAGAAACGTAGCCACCTTCTCTTGGCAGAAAAAAGAACCCTCCCACTGACACCGCTCCGCCCCGAGAGATCTGTCTTTTAGGCCGAATGGAGGAGGACAAGGGGGATAAATAACCCTGCCGAGAGAAGGACCTCCTCGATGCATTCACGCAGGTCAAGCAAGCTCTTAAGCAAAAGAACACAACGCTGAGCTTGTACAACCTACTGATGACTTCTCGAGAACACCGTGAGGCTATGGTACGTATGTTGATGTCCATATCAGTGGATGCCAGCCTGCCGGCGGAAGAGGAAGCGATTCACGCTATCATGTTTCCTCCCGAAGCTGAACAGCCCAAGCCTACCTCGTTGACCTTCCTGGACGAGTCTGTCAAAGATGATCCGGAGAAAGGTCAAGTAACGACCGAGCCTATGTTCATTACCATTCGGGTCAGCCAGTACCGGATTCAGAGGGTACACGTGGATGATGGCGTGACAACTAACGTCGTTCCCTATTCCATTGTGGATAGGTTGGGATTGGTCGACCAGATCACTCCCATGACGACAGCTTGCGTGAAATCATTCAACGGAGCACGGGTTCAAGTTAAGGGGATGGTGCGTATTGAGTTTGTGGCAGGGAATCAATTCCCAACTGAAGCCACATTCTTAGTTGTTGAGGAGATGCCTGGCTTCAACTTAATCTTAGGGAGGTCGTGGTTAGCCCAGTTGAGGGCAGTCTCGTCGCCGATACATCAAGAGATACACCTGACCTACGCCGGAGGGGAGGTTATCATACGCGGCGACGAGATCACCCCCAGGACTGTCAACAACATTGCAGAAGAACGGGGTTCAGAGATCAAAATGACTAACGATCAGTCCCATCCCCAAGTCCCCGAACTAACTGATAACAACGACGACAGTCTAGCCTGGGCCAACCTGCCATTTCTGGATGACAGCATAGAGGAGTCCAACCATAAGTCTCCTCGCCCTTACGCAGTGCTCAATGTGAAGGCCATTAAGAGACAATTGCGTATTGACGGTTGAGTAATGGTCTTCCGCGTGTACTACCATTTTCAGGTTAGCAAATTTCCTTTTTAGCAGCTTCTTTCGTTTGTTTCAGCATGCTTTTACGCCATATACACTTTCTGGGTTTACGCTTTTCACTTGTCGCGTGTTTTATCGTACTCGCGTTGGCTACGCTCTCATTCCTTTACGCATTTATCCAGGGTTACATTTTTTTTTCTATTACTCGTTACGCAGTCGGCCCGCAATGGCCTTAAACTAGTACTTAGTTTACGCAAATTCATATGCAGACGGCCTGCAATGGCCTTAAACTAGTAGCTAACTTACGCAAATTCATGTGATGGCCCGCAATGACCTTAAACTATGCCGGCCCGCAACGGCCTTAAACTAGTAGCTAGTTTACACAAACTGATATTACGGCCGGCAATGGCCTTAAACTAGTCATGCAAAACCAACCCTTTCATCGTTATACACAGTTACGTAGCTGGCCCGCAACGGCCTTAAACTAGTTATCCGGAGTTATCTACAATCACCATTTATGCTTTCTTTACTTTACGCATCAAGCCCACAACGACCTTAAACTAGGAATCACGCTATCATTATTACTTTGGTGAACTTTTCAATAGTTGCATTCGTACTCTATCGACAAAACATAAAAAAAATATATGTAATTGATATCCAACGCATCCACCAGGTTTTATAACATGTCTTTTTATTCATTCGTAACATGGTACTACGATCAACATTAACAACATTCTGCGTAAATAATAATTACGCATTCCCCCTACTGCCACTATCGCAGGTATCTTTTAGCTCTGAATCCAGCCCCAAAAGGTCGTCCTCCAGTGGGCCATCATTTCTGGGAATTATCCCTTCATGAAAGATTGCCTCTTCACGAGGCTCTCGTTCTGGCATTGGCTCTACAGGAGGACGCTCTTCATCGTTGCCTTCTATTTCTGCCTCCACAGTCTCCTCTCCCAGCCCTTCAGCTGGCGTATTTGCTCTACCTTCCTCCGGTACCTAAAATCAAAAATAACAGCAAAATTAGAATAGTGACGCTACTTAGAAAATCTTCCAACTAAGTCATGCGTAAACTTACTCGTGACGGCCCTGCTTCCGCGACAAAGGGAAGCTTGTCCAAACCAGCCCACAAACGCTGCATGATCTCGTCCTTTGTCAGTTCTGGCCACACATCCTCGCTCAACGCGGCTCCAGCTTTCACCTTCCCTTTCTCCACGCTACTCCAGCAGGGTGGATCTAGGAAGAAAGTAGGGATTGTAGCCTGATTCCCAGGCAAAACCATTGTTCTCTCTGGGGACGCAGTTACAGTCACCTGCTCTTCGAACTTCTTGAAAGCTGCGGACGCTCCGATGGTGTCCACGAAAACCTCCAGGGATCGAGCTTTAACGACGGAATCGCGGTAACGCTTTCTATAAGCAACGCTTTCCCATTTATATACATGCTTGTGGTCTTTCTCTGTCTGCCCCCATTCCTGTACGCTGGCGCAGTAGTCCCTCCAGTCCCGGCTTTTCTGAGCAAGGAGTTCAATTTGCATCCTTTGCTCTACTAACGCCCGACTGGTCTGTACGCTGTTCTTGATGGCTATCCAATAACGGGAGTGATCAATGACAGCGGTACGCCAGTCTTCATCCCCCGTCATTCAAGCCTGTAGGAACTCGTACCGCACCCTTAGGTCCTCGACTTCCTTGGTTAAGGATTCAGTTTTTTCCTCCGACTGTTGCAGCCTCTTCCACAGGTTTTCGTTAACATTTCTACTTTCCCATACGGAGCGTGTCGAGCGTAACGCACATTTACGCATTTCCTCATAAATGTGGCGTGGCACGACTGCCCCATCAGGTGGGGGTTCCGCTGTGTCCAAATCAATGGGCTCTGCGGGATCCCATCGGAGGTGAGCTCATGACAGAAAACAAGCATCAATACAGATGACACAGTACCAAGACATTATGTCATGACTTCGTTATGGCTATAACTTACTAGTGGCAGGTTCAACGCGTTCCAGACGCTCGATCATGTCGCTGACGACGCCTTCCATGAAGGCAAATTTATCGGGGAACTCTCTCCACATTTTGCTCACAGCAGCAGACGTTGAGGCATCTTCTCCCCCTATAGCGTAATTTTGGTTAGACATTTCCTCAATTAACATAGTTTTCTTTCAAACACGCTAACACACTCATCACCTCTGCCGGTGACAGTGGCGATTTCATCGACATCTTTCGTATCTTCTTCCCTTTCACGCACTAGAGTCTGTGCGTCACTGGTTCTAGTAGCTGGGGCCGCCTCACGCACTGGAACCTGCACACGGCTCTTATTAACAATTGGGGCCTCTTCTTCCAAAAATGAGGCCCCCTCCCCACGGCTTAGTACCATTGCCCCCGTCTTAGGAGTCAATTGCCCTGTCCTTTTTGCTGATTACACCACCATATGTTAACATATAATTCCTGATCATCTAAGTAAAGCGTTGCGTGTATAGTCTTTCACACTTACCTGGCGGAGGCTTATTCCGCTGCACCTTGATCTCAACAGTTTGGCCTACATCATCCCCAGGGGCCTCAGTTAGGCAGAGCCTCTTCTGCCGAGCTGCTGGTTCCATGATTTCTTCCACCAGACATTTCCCTCGCGAGGCGTCGCCGGTGTAGGTAGGCATTATCCCGCCTACGCTGTCGAGACCTCACGCTCGGGACACCGTCAAGCCTTTAGTCGTCATAGATAACGACTCCCCAATTCCTTCTGGCGGATCCTGCCGACGGGTAGTGCTGAGAATGTGGGCAATCCAAGGTTTGGATAGCTGGTCTCGGTCTTGCTGTACCCAGACCCCATTCCTCTGAACGACCAGAAACTCAGCAAACCGCCGGAGGCAAGCTATGAAAAAGGCGTAATGCACGTTGAAACGGGACTCGAGCTTCTGTCGAAGCTTGACCATTTCACTGCGCAGGCCCTTGGCAAGATGGCTCGCCCAATCAAACCGGGCTCCCTCTTCCAGAACCTCTCGCATGATACGGGTCTGTTCTACCGAAAAGAACTTTGCTTGCGAGAGGGTTTTGGGGAAGGTCTGGGCCCGAAAAAGGGGATAAAGGGTCTTGGCGGTCCCCATCTCGAATTTATCACAAGGAAACCCCTTGGTCTCCTTAGGGATCCTCACCCACTCCTTCAGAAACTCCTCGACTCTAGAGCTCCTCTTGGTCTTCACTTTCACAGGAAGGCCACTCGAGGGGATGCCAAATAGGTCCGAGAAGAGCTGAGCGTCAATATCGAAGTTTACGTGCACATTATGCACGCGTGTGCTAAAACGATCCGCCTTCTCACTGAAGGAGTTGACCAAGGTTATCATTTCGCTAGCGGGGACATCAGGGGTCGTAGCCAAAAACAGGTGCATTAGCCCTGCGGCCTGGATCTTTGTGGTCACCGCGACTGGGGCCGCCGAGTGGCCGAGCCAATGCTGTGCCTCCTTAATGTCCCCGTAATGAAAGAGAACATCCCTCTCCTCGTGGCCGGAAATTGTAAGGGTAATCTCCTGGGATTCCGTGACTGAAAGACATAAAACGCAAGCCAAACAGAAACGCTATTACATAGTATCCAGAACCCTCATAATCACACGCGAACATTAGAACGCGTAGCGGCCTTACCGGGGCCAAACGGCAACAGAAATGGCAGGAGTTCCCTCTGCACGTCCTCGATGGTAAGGGGCGGATCCAAGGTCCAGTCCTCGTGCAGCCACCCGAGTTCCCGATAGTTCTTAAAAGAGTGCTCATAACGGGTGTGATACTCACGCATCTCATGGCCAATTTGCCCGATCACACCGGCACGCACGTTGTTGGTCGCGGTAAACGCCATTATTGCCGTTTCGGCCTAGGCCAACGTATCGTCATCGCCAACTAACCTGTTGTCATGTATAAAAAACCTGTACCATACAGCGTAAGCTTATTTTACATTTTGCACATAGACTTCTCCTACATTACACGCAGACAAAAAAAATAGAAAAGTAGACACTAACAAAATCTGCTTACCCGCCCGCGTAGTACACCGTGCCTTGCGGGTTCTGGAAGTACGTCGACACATGACGAGCTACGAACAGCGTGTTATACGCATGATAACAGTTGAAACGGGCCATGCCCCAGATCCAGTGTAAACTCCGCAGATCGCGGGCGCTGAGCACTTGGTCCTCGGGATAACCCGTGTCGATGGCTCTGTCTGTCAGGTAAGCCAGAATCCCGTGCGCAGACCCCGCCAATAGGTGCTCCAAAATAGCACCGGCAACATCCCCAGTCACATTAGACCAGACAATTATGCTGAAGTTACACAGCAGAAACTGTAGAAACTCCAGCGCCCCCTTTCGGAACCAAATGGCCTTCCCCTGCACTCGTGTGTAAGGGGGAGGAACATTGGGGACGATGGGGTTCACCCAGCATAAAACCCCAATGAGGTCTAGCACAATTAGGATGGGCTTCAGCGCGACGCTGTATAGCAAAGCCAAAGCGTATATTAACACCTACATTTGCATTTGCATGACTAACACAAAAAAACTCATAAAACGCACCCAGGCCGAAATCGCCCAAACCCTTGTAATAACGCAGGGTTCGTCCCTGACAACGGCGATAAACGCAATCCTTTCAAACCCTCGCGTCAGCCCGAGGTCCATAACTCGAAATCAACATGCACACAAATGAAAATATACCACAAAAAGCAGCCATAGAAACGAACGTAAGTATGTGAGGAACGACTAACCGGTTCAACGGCGCTGGGTCTCAAACATCGATCAACGCCTGCGAGACACGGTCCAGAGTTGCTTGCATTTCGTCGATCTTGGCCAGCTTTGTGTTCTTCTTCTTGGTCTTCTGTGCCATTGCGACAGCTTCAGAATTCTTTCGTAGCTTAACACTTGCAAATCTTCATGAGATTACACACCCTAACTCTCTGCTCTTCCTTTGCTTAGCAACAGTTACGAATTCGAATTCTCGATAGCCAACAGCCTGTTCTCATCGAAGAACCACCTAGTTATACGTGAGGATCACCGACTTGATATCAGAATTAAGCGGAACTTTCCTGAAATGGGATCCGAAAATCCAGATATTAATGCGGCCGATATCGCACGCGCCACTGTCCGAAATGACGTTAAACTACCACATCTTATCACCTTGTAATCGGGTTACATTGATTACAGCTTGTCTATAATATTCAAAATTCAGTTAGCCTTCCACGTTCGGCGACATCACGTCACCTGGCTCCTAACCATTTACGCATTCGCTAATTTTGCAGGACAGACGGGGAATGGATGCCACAGTTTCAGCACCCTTAATTTTGACAGGCCCATACGGGAAGTTAATTAGACAGTTTGACGCCACGTATGTTAACCTCCCTTTAGAAAGCTTAACCATAGCTGCATCGGAGACGTCCCCAGAATGGCCAGAACAGTCAACGCGCACGCTAGACCTAGAGGCTGGAGACATAACCAAGGACCCCCTCAGTCAGGTCCCTATCGTTACGCATAAGGGTGAGACTAAAACGCTCAAAGTTAGTTCCTTGTTAGACGAAAAAATGCACAGCGCAATAAAACGGGTCCTGCAAGACAACATTACTGTCTTTGCATGGTCATACGAGGATATGCCTGGGTTAGATCCTAGGTTAATCCAGCATAACATTATTCTAGACCCACAGATTAAAGCGGTTAGGCAAAAGGCACGCAAAATCAAACCAGAGATCACGCTAGCGGTGCGTGATGAAATCACCAAGCTGTACCAGGCTGGTTTCATCTATGCAGTCAATTACTCAGACTGGGTATCTAACATTGTGATTGTGCCGAAGAAAACCGGGAGTATACGCATATGCATAGACTTCCGGGATCTGAACAAAGCCACAATCAAGGATAACTTCCCGTTGCCGAGTATCGACCAGCTAGTGGATACAACAGCTGAGCATGCGCTTCTGTCCTTCATGGATGGCTTTTCAGGCTATAACCAGATTCGCATTAACCCAGAACACCAACTGACCACGACGTTCATGACACCCTGGGGCACCTTTTGCTATATCATGATGCCTTTTGGCCTGAAAAATGCCAGGGCAACGTACCAACGGGCCATGACATACATCTTCAGTGATTACCTCCTAGGAAGGCTGTATGATTTCGTCGACGACATAGCTGTAAAATCTTTGAAGTCAGAAGATCATTCAGAGGACCTGGAGTTAGTCCTTAAAAGATGTTCCACACATGAGCTCTGGCTTAACCCAAAGAAGTGCGTATTTGGAGTCAAAACCGGGTGCATGCTGGGGTTTGTGGTATCGGAAACCGACATATGAGTTGACCCTGATAAGGTCAAAGCCATTGTCAAGTTAACACCACCCACAGACCTCAAGCAATTACGCGGATTGCAGGGACGCTTACAATTTATATGCCGGTTCATTTCGAGGTTAACTGACAAGTTACACCCTATGCAACACTTGCTGAAAAAGGGGGTTAATTTCGAATGGACTGACGATTGCCAGCATGCGTTTGATAGTTTGAAACAAGAACTGCAACGTTTGCCAACGGTTTTCCCGCCACAAAGGGATTTTCCTTTTTTTTATCTATCTTGCTACTTCAGACGTGGCAATAGCAGCATTACTTTGTCAAAAAAAAAGATGATGGGTCAAAAATGCCCATCTACTACTTGAGCCACGCTCTATGTGCGTACGAGACGAAATACAACGACATCGAGCGTAACTGCTTAGCATTAGTTTTTACACTTAAGAAATGTAGGCACTATCTTTTTTGTAGTCAAGTTAACGTCATCTGTAAAAACAACATCCTCAGAGCCATTACGCATAGCTTATACGAGAGTAGTAAAATAGCTCGCTGGAAGGCTATCCCCGCAGAATTCGATCTACACTATATTGGCCAATCGTCCACGAAAGGCCAAGCGATAGCTGACCAGTTAATAACTTCACCGATTAACAATCACGCAACCATAGAGCCAGAGTTCCCGGACGAACATGTACATAGTCTAAGCCCTGTCTCAAGAGGCCTCGAAGCAATGTTGTACTTTGATTGAGCTTCAACTGCCAGAGGCGGCAGTGCCGCCACGGTTCTTACGCTATCGCATGAGGATGTGCGTCTACACGCTTATCGATTGACCTTCCCTTGTACAAACAATATGGTAGAGTACGAAGGGCTCCTCAGGGGATTAATAACTGCAAGTGAACTTGGTGTTCAACACCTGGAAGTTAGGGGCGATTCGATGCTTGTCATAAATCAAATCACTGGAGTCTACGCCTGCAAGGCTATACATTTGCAGCCTTATTGTGATCAGGCTAAAGATCTTCTGAAGCGATTTACAATCTTCGATGCCCAACACGTCCCACGGACTGACAACACGCTGGCCGACGCACTGGCCACCTTGGCTTTACACGTGCCTTCACACTTGTCTAACACCTGCCCTGCATTGATTACAGACTGTGCAAACCCTATCATTCAGGCGGCGCAAATCTCCTCTCTTCTCGAGGAAAGCACGCCTGAATGGTACGATAACATCAAAACTTATCTTTTACAGGGTGAGCTACCATCTACATTAACGCACGCACAGAAAGACGCAATCCATAAGCGGGCTAGGCAATATGTCATCATCAGAGACAACACTCTCTGTAGGTGCTCCTTTGATGACGTGTTGCTTACCTGCGTTGACAAAGACCAAGTGCAACACATAGTTGGCGAAGTTCACGATGGATTGTGTGGCGGCCACGTAGCACCAAGGGCTATGGTCCTAAAAATCCGACGCTTAGGGTACTACTGGCCACGCATGGAAAGAGACTGCCTGACAAAGGTTAAAACTTGTGACACGTGTCAGCGTCACGCAAACCTCATCCACGTGTCGCCCACAGAATTGCATACAGCGCAGATAACATGGCCATTTCAATGATGGGGACTGGACATCATAGGACCCATCACGCCAAAATCTTCTGCAGGGCATAGCTTCATTATTACCGCTACTGAGTATTTTATGAAGTGGGTAGAAGCTGTCCCCCTGCGGAAAATCACATCCCAACAGGTTTGCCATTTTATCTTGGACAACATAGTAACCCGATTTGGCCTCCCAATGACTATTGTGACCGACAATGGGCCACAGTTTAGTAGCACGGATACCAAATCCTTCTGTGACAACTTAGGCATTAGACAGTCTTTTTACTCTCCCTATTACCCGCAGGCGAATGGTCAAGCTGAAGCATCAAACAAAATAGTCATAAATCTACTCAAGAAAATGCTCGACGGCAACAAAAGGTGGTGGCACGAACAGATCCTCTACGTGCTATGGGCATACCGTACTATATGTAGGACAGCCACAGTTAGTACGCCCTATAGCCTGGTTTACGGATCTGAAGCAGTGCTACCTCTCGAGTTGCAAATCCCTTCTCTGAGAATGGTCCTCTCCGCGGTTATAAATGAGGCTCAACACACCGAGTCTCGAATCACAGATCTGGATTCAGTAGAAGAGAAGCGGATTCAGGCTCTTGATATGATTGAAAAATTTCAGGACAAACAGCGCTAGAAACATCACCACAACCTTCAACAGCGCCCGATCAAGAAAGCAGATCTTGTTCTCAAGGCTGTGCGTGAACCAGTAGGCAAGTTCTCTGCAAACTGGGAAGGCCCTTTCTTGGTGGTCGATGCATATGGCAATGGAGCATTCAAATTAGCAGACGTCAATGACAACGAATTAGTAAACCCTGTCAATCATGTATACTTGAAGCGGTATTTCATCTAGCAGCATCGACGGTGTTGATAGCAGGTATGGCAGTACTCGTCCGCTATGACGTAAAACTGGCATTGCACGTCTGCCACGACGTAAAACTAGCACTGATCGTCCGCCACGACGTAAAACTGGCATGCCCTGCACGTGTCCGCCATGATGCTAAACTGGCAAGTGGTGACCGTCCGCTACGACGTAAAACTGGCAGTGTTGTACTGGTCCGCCAAGATGAAAAATTGGCATCTTTTGCATGCATCCGCCACGACGCTAAACTGGCACAGGTAAGTAACCGTCTGCTGAGACATAAAACCAGCACAGATTTGTCCCTGGGTCATGACATAAAACTGACATCCACAGCACGGTCTGCTGAGACCATAAACCAGCCTTACCACCGTCCGCTACGACGTAAAACTAGCGCCTCTCGGTCTGCCCGGACTTTAAACTGGGACCATGGTCTGCTGGGACTTAAAACCAGTAACGGCAGTCTACCAGGACTTAAAACTGGGATGTACAGACCACTACTATGTTCAAGCGAGCGTGATTATTCTTGTACAGCTGCACAGCAGACAGGGTGGGATACTGAAATAGTCCCAGTGTCGCCACCCACCGGCATCCTACTAATTTCTCGGATAAGCTAAGAGGCATCTTACTGATCCCTCGGAGATGCCGCCACCGCACCCACTGCAGTGGTGGTACCTCTGAGAGTTTAGCCTCGCCAGTCGGAGCTTCGACGAAATCCTCGTCGGCAACGGCCTCGAGAATCCTCGCCAATCATCGCTATCGGACGCCGACCTCGCAGATTCATCTGGCCGGTTCCTTATACGACTAGTTAGCTGCGCTGTGTCTGATGCCTTTTGGCGAAGATATGTAGCGCCAATCGTCAGGATTGGCGGCTCGGCCGGAGTGCTCCGGCTCCTTCTTTACAACCCATTCGCTCTATCTCACATCAAACGGCGTTTGTTTCAAGCACCTCGCCTCTTGTCTATGAGCAATGGTGTCCTCTGCTTTCCTTTTTGTGGTTGCAGGGTACTTGCCTTAGAGAATGTCATCCAAAGGTGCGTTCATCTGAGCGGTAAAGTACAACAGCGTGTTGAAATGGCTGCTCAAGTCTGCCTGACCACTTAGCTCTTCACATCTATACCTCGTACAATCCTGCCCTCAACTCTTGTTTTCCTTCATCCCCACCACCCGGTTCCCATACGCAACATCTACATACGCAAGTATTCATTTTCCACACTCACGCTAGCAGAGACATCACAAAAGTGATGCGCAATGCTCCTTTTGCACGCATTCCTGCTATAACTGGTAACAGAGAAACCTCAGGTTGACGTGCTACGCTCGTCTGAAAGCATTCCTGTTGACCACACATTTCATACCCCTACCATCATAATTCATTTTGCATTTTCCCTGAGCCTGTTTCCAGTTCCATCCCTCTATCTCCCATACCTTCCAGTCTTGCTCTTCCATGTTGATAGGGCAATATTTGAGTAGCCATGGATGAATGCTGTTCTTGCTTCTACCAATCCGGTGTTTTGTATTCTTTGTCGACGTCCTTCGGGTAAGCCCTCCAACCGTCAACAAAGAGGGGCCATTGAAACACCGTGAAAATTACGAGTCGGCCTCAGGCAAAGATTCGCAATTCAAGCGAGAGCGCGCATCAATTTTGTTCAAGGACAAGTTTACGCTCTATCACACATGGCAGCGTAATGAGCGTAATAAGCTCCAAGGCAATCGAAGGCAGAGTCCAGAGAAGCACAATAGTTCAATACTTTTTCTCGCAGCGCATGAGTAACTTGTCTTTATGCTTGTTACGCGGCGGTGCGTGCCATTGCGTATGTCATCATTAAAGCTAGATATTGTTTACGCTTCATCACGCGCAGCTGCATAGTGAGTGTAAGTTACACATTGTTTACGCTTCATCACGCGCAGCTGCGTAGTGAGCGTAAGTTGTACATTGTTTACGCTTTGTTACGCGTAGTTGCGTAGTGAGCGTAAAACAATTTTGAGCATATTATTTTCTACACCGGATTAGGCTCAGACACGCAATACGACGTGAATGAGTGTAATACAGCCTGAAGACAATTGAAGCACGCTCAGCATGTACCTGCTCTTCACACGCACAGCACGCAAGTGAGCGTGTTGTGCATAGTCACAGTCTGACTTAAAATGGTCATGCCAACAGGACCCGAAACATCCGGGACCCCCGTCATCAGGGTTGCGCCTTTTTCATGAAGCGTCGTGGCCTATAAATACCTCAGTTGACAAAGATACAAGGGTTGGCAAATCAAAGAAGCAAAAGCATATTTCTGAGCACCAGAGCACTTAGCACTTTGGAGCAGAGATACAGAGAACAGTGTTTTGGCAATTGCTAACATTATCACCTTACTGCAGAAGTAGAGCACAGTTCGCTTTGAGCACCGGTGACAGGAGTAATCGTTCTGCTGAGAAGGACTCTATCAATTAGAAGCAATTGATTGGTAGACGTCAAAGCTTGGCCTGTCTCGCATCTCAGCCTTTGCCCCCGAGGTAGATCGGACTTCTGTTTAGACCGTTTTGCTTATTTTTGTGCTTGTTTCACATCCTGTAATTGGGGACTCCCCGGTGTAATCTCTCATGCAAAATACACATTGTTAAGTCAAAGCGTAGATCTTGAAGCTACGTGCGTCTCTTATGTCAGCCTCCTTTTATCGTGTTTAGCATTATCACCGTTACAATCCGTCTACATCGTTTTCCCCTCGTTTTACGACTCCTCGAATTAGATCGCTTTCCTTTTGCGTAATTTACATTGTTTTACTGACCTGTAAGTCCCTGTCTGATCGACAAGACCGTTCAGGGTGCCGCGGATTCATTTTTTCCAGCATAGCCCTCGCACGGATCCGTGGCTAAAACTATGTGCACCAGAAACTCGGTCGGTATTTCCAGCTACCGACGTTTTCTGTCGCTACAGTGTCGCCCACAGAATTGCATACAACGTAGATAACATGGCCATTTCAGCGATGGGGACTGGACATCATAGGACCCATCACGCCAAAATCTTCTGTAGGGCATAGCTTCATTATTACCGCTACTGAGTACTTTACGAAGTGGGTAGAAGCTGTCCCCCTGCGGAAAATCACATCCCAACAGGTTTGCCATTTTATCTTGGACAACATAGTAACCATATTTGGTCTCCCAATAACTGTTGTGACCGACAATGGGCCACAGTTCAGTAGCACGGATACCAAATCCTTCTGCGACAACCTAGGCATTAGACAGTCTTTTTCCTCTCCCTATTACCCGCAGGCGAATGGTCAAGCTGAAGCATCAAACAAAATAGTCATCAATCTGCTCAAGAAAATGCTCGACGGCAACAAAAGGCGGTGGCATGAACAGATCCTCTATGTGCTATGGGCATATCGTACTACGTGTAGGACAGCTACGGGTAGTACGCCCTATGGCCTGGTTTACGGATCTGAAGCAGTACTACCTCTTGAATTGCAAATTCCTTCTCTGAGAATGGTCCTCTCCACCATTATAAATGAGGCTCAACACACCGAGGCTCGGATAATGGATTTGGATTCAGTAGAAGAGAAGCGGATACAGGCTCTTGATGCGATTGAGAAATATCAAGATAAACAGAGACAAAAGCATCATCACAATCTTCAGCAGCGTCCGATCAAAAAAGGAGACCTAGTCCTCAAAGCTGTGTGTGAGCCGGCAGGCAAGTTCTCGACGAATTGGGAAGGGCCTTTCTCGGTGGTCGATGCATATAGCAACGGAGCTTTGAGACTCACAGACATCAATGGCAATGAACTACCGAATCCTATGAACCATGTATACTTGAAGCGGTATTTCATCTAGCAGCATCGACGGTGTTGACAGCAGGTATGGCAGTACACGTCTGCTACGATGTAAAACTGGCACCAGACGTCCGCTACGACGTAAAACTGGCACTGATCGTCCGCCACGACGTAAAACTGGCATGCCTTGCACCCATCCGCCATGACGCTAAACTGGCAGGTGGTAACCGTCCGCTACGACGTAAAATTGGCAATGTTATACAGGTCCGCCAAGACGAAAAACTGGCATCTTTTGCACGCGTCCGCCACGACGCTAAACTGGCACAGGTAAGTAGCCGTCTGCTGAGACTTAAAACCAGCGCAGATCTGTCCCTGGGTCATGACACAAAACTGATACCCACAGTGCGGTGTGCTGAGACCATAAATCAGACATACCACCGTCCGCTACGACGTAAAACTAGCACCTCTCGGTCTGCCCGGACTTTAAACTAGGACCATGGTCTGCTGAGACTTAAAACTAGTAACGGCAGTCTACTAGGACTTAAAACTAGGATGTACAGATCGCTACAATGTTCAAGCGAGCATGATCATTCTCGTACAACTGCACAGCAGACGGGGTGGGATACTGAAACCGTCCCAGTGTCGCCACCCCACCAGGCATCCTACTGATTCCTCAGATAAGCTAAGAGGCATCTTACTAATCCCTCGGAGATGCCGTCGTTGCACCCACTGCAGTGGTGCCACCTCTGAGAGTTTAGCCTCGCCAGTCGGAGCTCCGACGAAATCCTCGTCGGCAACGGCCTCAGGAATCCTCGCCAATCATTGCTATCGGACGCCGGCCTCGTAGATTCATCTGGCCGGTTCCTTATGCGGCTAGTTAGCTGCGCTGTGTTTGATGCCTTTTGGCGAAGGTATGCAGTGCCAATCGTCAGGATTGGCAGCTTCGCCCGAGTGCTCCGACTCCTTCTTTACAGCCCATTCACTCTATCTCACATCAAACGTCGTCTGTTTCAAGCACCTCGCCTCTTGTTCATGAGCAACCGTGTCCTCTGCTTTCTTTTGTGGTTGCAGGTTACTTGCCTTGGAAAATATCGTCCAAAGGTGCGTTCATCTGAGCGGTAAAGTACAACAGCGTGTTGAAATGGCTGCTCAGGTTTGCCTGACCACTTAGCTCTGCACGTCTATACCTCATACAATCCTGCCCTTAACTCTTTTTTTCCTTCATCCCCACCACCCGGATCCCATACGCAACACCTACATACGCAAGTATTCATTCTCCGCACTCACGCTAGCAGAGACATCGCAAAAGTGATGTGCAACGCTCCTTTTGCACGCATTTCTGCTATAACTGGTAACAGAGAAACCTCAGGTTGACACGCTACGCTCGTCTGAAAGCATTCCTGTTGACCGCGTATTTCATACCCCTACTATCATAATTCATTTTGCATTTTCCCCGAACCTGTTTCCAGCTCCACCCCTCTATCTCCCATACCTACCAGTCTTGCTCTTCCATGTTGATAGGGCAACACTTGAGTAGCCATGGATGAACGCTGTTCTTGCTTCTACCGATCCGGTGTTTCGTATTCTTTGTCGACGTCTTTCAGGTAAGCCCTCCAATCGTCAACAAAGAGGGGCCATTGAAACACCGTGAAAATTATGAGTCAGCCTCAGGCAAAGATTCGCAATTTAAGCGAGAGCGCGCATCAGTTTGTTCGAGGACAAGTTTACGTTCTATCACGCATGGCAGCGTAATGATCATAATAAGCTCCAAGATAGTCGAAGGCAGAGTCCAGAGAAGCACAACAGTCCGACGCTTTTTCTCGCAGCACATGAATAACTTGTCTTTACGCTCGTTACGCGGCAGTGCGTATCATTGTGTATGTTATCATTAAAGCTAGGCATCATTTACGCTTCGTCACGCGCAGCTGCGTAGTGAGCGTAAGTTACATATCATTTACACTTCATCACGCGCAGTTGCGTAGTGAGCGTAAGTTGCACTTTATTTACGCTTTGTTACGCGCAGCTGTGTAGTGAGCGTAAAACAATTTTGAGCCTGTTGTTTACACCGCATTATGCTCATACACGCAACACAACGTGAATGAGTGTAATATAGCCTGAAGACAATTGAAGCACACTCAGCATGTACCTGCTCTTCACACGCACAGCACGCAAACGAGCGTGTTGTGCGTAGTCACAGTCTGACTTAAAATGATCAAGTCAACGGGACCCGAAATATCCGGGACTCACGTCGTCAAGGTTGCGCCTTTTCCACGGAGCGTCGCGGCCTATAAATACCTCAGTTGACAAAGATACAAAGGTTGGCAAATCAGAGAAGCAAAAGCATTTTTCTGAGCACAAGAGCATTTAGCACTTTGGAGCAGAGATACAGAGAACAACGCTTTGGCAATTGCTGACATTATTACCTTACAGCCGAAGCAGAGCACAGTTCGCTTTGAGCACCGGTGACAGGAGTAATTGTTCTGCTGAAAAAGACTCTATCAATCAAAAGCAATTGATCGGTGGACGTCAAAGCTTGGCCCGCCTTGCATTTCAGCTTTAGCCCACAAGGTAGATCGGACTTCTGCTTAGACCGTCTTGCTTGTTGTTTTGTGCTTGTTTCACATCCTGTAATCAGGGATTCCCCAGTGTAATTTCTCATGCAAAATACACATTGTTAAGTCAAAGCGCAGATCTTGAAGTTACGTGCTTCTCTTATGTCAGCCTCCTTTTATCGTGTTTAGCATTATCACCGTTGCAATCTGTCTACATCGTTTTCCCCTCGTTTTACGACTCCTCGAACCAGATCGCTTGCCTTTTACGTAATTTTCATTGTTTTACTGACCCGTAAGTCCTTGTCTGATCGACAAGACCGTTCAGGGCGCCGCGGATTCGTTTTTCCAGCATAGCCCTCACGCGGATCTGTGGCTAAAACTGTATATGAGGAATCTCGGTCGGTATTTCCAGCTGCCGACGTTTTCTGTCGCTACAGTACCTTCTACACGGTGAAACACTGCAACACTTAATGAATGCACAAAAAGATGCGGTAGGAAAATGTTCTAGGAAATACGTACTGGTAGGGGACACATTGTATCATCGATCCTACAAAGGCATATTGCTAACATGCGTTGGTAGTACTGACGCCCAAACCATCATTGAGCAAGTACACGACGGACTATGCGAAGGACACATAGCACCAAAAGTAATGGCAACAAAGATAAGATGCCTAGGCTATTATTGGCCACAGATGGAGTATGATTGTCTCTCCAAGGTTAAAACATGTAGTACCTGTCAAAGACATAGTAATTTAATCCATGTCCCACCAAATGAGTTGCATACAGTGCAAATCACGTGGCCCTTTCAAAAGTGGGGGTTGGACCTTATCGGACCAATAACACCCTCATCTTCTGTAGGATATAGTTTCATCATAAACATAATAGAATATTTCACAAAGTGGGTAGAAGCTATTCCCCTTCGAAAGACCACATCTAAACACGTATGCAACTTCATTCTCGAAAATATTGTAACCTGTTTTGGCATTCCCATGACCATCATCACTAACAATGGGCCACAATTTAGCAGTGCCAAAACTAAAACCTTCTGTGAAAGTCTGGGGGATCAAAAACTTGTTTTCATCCCTTTACTACCCTCAGAGCAATCAACAAGCAGAGGCAACAAACAAAACCATCATCATAATACTTAAAAATATGCTTACCCAAAGCAAGAGAAGATGGCATGAACAACTGGTATATGCATTGTGGGCATATCGCACGACACATCGAACTTCAACAGGTAAAATGCCATATAGCCTTGTTTACAATTTAGAAGCTGTTTTACCTCTGGAATTGCAAGTACCATCTTTAAGGATCACACTTTCCAGACTTCTGGATGAAGAGCAAAACAATGATCTACGCATCATTGACTTAGATTTGGTGGAGGAGGAATACATATGTGCACTCGATTAGATCGAATGGTACCAAAAACAACAACGAAAACACCATCAGTATGACATTCGTAAGCGCCCCATCAAAGAAGGTGACCTTGTGCTTAAGGCTATTCGGGAACACTCGGACAAATTCTCAGCTAACTAGGAAGGGCCTTACTTGGTCACCAAAGCATATGACAATGGAGCATTCAAGTTAGCTGATATGGAAGGAAATGAGCTTGCAAATCCAACCGATCACTTGTTCCTGAAATCGTTCCATATTTGAGTACAGGCTCAGGTATGCGCGAGTCCTAGCATCACGACTATAAACTGATACCATAGCTCATCCTGGCATCATGACGGTAAACTAGTACCATAGAGAAGTCTCGGAATCATGACTTAAAACTGATACCACAGTTCGTCCTGGCATCATGATGGTAAATTGATACCACACAATGTCTGCAATGACAATAAACTAGCACCCGTCCGATATGACAGTAAACTGCCATAGTTGCATTCACCAGAGTCCGCTAAGACTATAAACTAGTTTGCCTCTTCGCGGTCCGCCAAGACTAGAAACTGATAATGTACCATCCGCTATGACGCTAAACGAGCAATGTCCAATGGGTTATGACATAAAACTAACCCATGATAGTCTGCTAAGACTATAAACTGGCAAGTTCATCTCTATTTCTTCAATATATGGCTGCATTCAAACTTCATCAGAATCACTGCATCGCTCACCATCGGCCGATCCTAACAACATTGCTACCATCCATATACCGTGCTAGACATCTCATCCAGTGCCTTTGTTTCAGCAGTTACTATTTAAGCCTAAGCTCGCTTAGTCACTCATGGTTTTGATGTCTTCTTGGAGTTGTGTTTGTAGGATGACACCTAGAGATGTTCGTACAAGAATGCACTTCGTCATAAGCAGCAAGGTGAGGCGATGTCCACAGCACATGTGGCAAGACTAAATTAAGCCATTCACTAGTACATCCCCATTTCCCGGTACATTGCCTCTCTATTCATCAACATACTCTACTTAGCCACACCTCTGATACACCCAGTACACTCAAAAATTTGAGTACACTGTTGCACACTGTAATGCTTTTAAGCAATTGCAACACACAACATAGCACTTGAGCATGAGTACAAGATCAAAACAAAGCTTCCTGCAAAAAAAAAAAAAAAAAGAAAGATATGAGACGACAGTTGTCTCTTCCAAAAAACAAAAACAAGACGAGACAACAGTTGTCTTGAAAACAAATACTCATGTCAAAAATAATCGAGTGACATCCTGTTGCATGGCTTTGGCTCTCCGCCAATAGGTTCCCCCTAAAACACTAAACAAGGGCCCTGTTCCTCCAAAGAATGCAACACATCATCACGTGGCTTTGGTCTCCCCCAACAAATCCTCTTGGACACTAACAAGAGTCTTGTTCTGCCAAAGGATGCGCATCGCATGCCTTGATTCCGAGTCTACTAAATAATGGCTATTGATAAGGATCAGCATGATACACACCAGAGCATCCCTGTTACCAAGCACAATCCCTTAATTAGTTCCCAATTTCCACAATCTCTACATCCCTACCCAGCTACAAGTTTTACTTCTCCAATCCTATGTACTACTAAACACGGTGCGATGATGTCTAGTCATGTGGCAAAGGACAAAGTCTTGATCGAGTTGCTTGTGGTGTTTTGCACTTCTTTGCTGACGCTTCTCGGGTCAATTCCTCCAAGCGTCAACAAAGAGGGACCAATGAAACACCACAAAAATTTCGAGCTTAGTACTTCTCCAACAAGAACCGGGCTAAGTCATGATGTTCCTCAGCATGGTTGAAGCTTGAGGGCCCCGTAGACAGCTTCAAGCAGAGTCGAACTCAACAAGAAGCAGGTCCCAGGGATCCATAGATGACCACGGCATCTGCTATCACACCTAGCAACTTTGAAGCTTGAAATACTTAGTTTACACTAAGTATGTATTTTCAGCGTATACGCCCAACATATATGCCCGATGCTCATAGCATATACACCTAGCGTATATGCCCCAGATTACATCCCCAACATATATGACCAGCGTATACGCTTAGCCGGTACAACTGATGTATACGCTTGGCACGTAATCCCTGAAGAAGGCATGGAAACAGCACTGCAGAGCAAGGTTTGGTACAAGGCAACAACTCACACGAGTAGAGCAACCATCACCGTATACGCCCAGCGTATATGCCTAGAACATCCAACGTATATGCCAGCATCCACAGTGTATACGCTTAGCGTATACACCTAGTACATCCAAAGTATACGCCCTGCATGCCCAGCGTATATGCCCAGAGTCTACGCCCACCTGATACAGCGTATACACCTAGCGTATACGCCTAGTAGATGTAACATGTTATACACTTGTAAATTTTATTCTTTCGTGCCTGGTCAATGCGCCACGTGTCACCCTAAACCTATATAAAAACCCCAATTTTTCATTAGATCGGGGCCGGTTGGCAAATTTTGAGAGCAAACTAGAGAGCAGAGATGCTGAGAACCAGAGTAGAGAACCTTGTATGTTGGACAACCCTATACACTAAGCATACAGCCTCTACACTGTGCCTACAATGTGAACTAGCCCACAGTCATCCCTGCATCCACCGGGGCTTTTCGTCCACTTTGTGTCAAATCCACAACTGCGCTAGACCGGTGCATTGTAACTCTTATTTTGAAATACCATTGTTACATTTTCTTCCTAAAATCTGTTATAGTTTGCATTAATTGTTGCATTTATTCTATTTAGGCTCTTTTATGTTTATGCTCCGTTCGCATCAGTTACGCTGTTTATGCTCTATTTTACGCCTGTTACGCCATTGGCATATAACCCAGCGTATAGCACCTCGGTGTACGTTTGGGGAAATCCTTGCCTGATCCACGTGTGAAACACTCAAGATACTCTACCTTCGTTCATTCCAACTCGCCCTTAGACGAAGGTAGGGTCATCTGTGCGTGTCCGGTGATCCCTCAGTCTCTGTTTTCTTCTAGCCGGAGACCGACGATTTCAGACGGTACACCTATCAGCCCTGCGATCCCTATTCTGACATTACTCCTAGGGATGTCTCTCCCACACTTCATGAAGTATGATGGGGAGGAAGATCCCAATGCACATCTAGTTACCTTTAGGTCTGAGTCTTTCCTATTGCAATAATGGCCGCACATGATTATTCATGTGTTTGCCATGTCCCTAGCCCGGAGAGCCTTGGATTGGTATTGCTCGCTACCACACTCATCCATTTCAACTCTAGAAGAACTTCTGACCCAGTTCATGACGCACTTCAAGTATAACTTGAAGTCAAAAATCACATTGGATCAGTTGATGGGTGTGAAGCAGGAGCCTTTGGAACCGGTTCATAAGTTCATCTAGCAATGGAATGCGACCCTCAACAAAATTCCCTCGTAGAAGCCCACCTGTTGGCTATTTTTAAAGGTGTAGTGAATGAATTTATTAAGTCTAAACTATACTATCTTGCCCCTCGCACTCTTAGTCAAGCCTTTGCTTAGACTAAGAGTATACAAGATGCAGCCGAGACAAGTAAAGACCCAACCTACATTGCTTACAAAAAAACCTTCATAAAGAAGGACAATGGTAAGACCTTGATAACCACAGTGGCCACTCTGGCAATTGAGGCTAAGCCCAGACCTAGTAACAAAGGTAACAAGAGCAACTAGAAACTAGTTGTACCCATAGCTAATGCCATGCCCAAGCAGGGCAGCATGTCGCAACCTCCAATTCCTGTACTTGAGACATCTGTGCAACCCAAGCCAAACTTTGAGCGTAAAGATTGCTCAAAGTACACCCTACTACCTCTCAAACCTTCAGAACTTCTAAAGTAGCTATTGGCAGAAGGACACATGCAATATAAGAAAATGTCACAAGAAGAAATCAACAGACATTAACTCTATTGCGAGATCCTTAGAAACCCCTCTCTGGCCCTGCCCAATGAGCCCCCAGTTCCAAAGGATTTCAGGCTGGAAAGGTTTTGTGACTATCACCAATAGTGTGGTCATAACACAAATTACTATCCAGCGTTGTAGGATGACATCTAGACATTGATTGACCAGGGAAAACTGGTGTTGAACGAAAGCAACCCAGTACGTCCTAAAAACCAATCTATGCATGTCTACATATACCCCCTCAACACCAATAATGCTGGTTACATCATCAATTTAATTGGTATTGACAATGATCCTAGGCCAACGCAGCAACCATTCGTGGTCTGTGTACCTCAGCATAGCACACCAGCACCATGAGCAGCTAATCAAAGCTATTAACAGCCATTCGTTCTGAGAGTCCCACCACAGGCATCCATCTCTACGCCACCTATTAGCGAAACCACACTACTTTTCCCGCTAACACCATTAGCTCCTTTCATCATTAGGGGGCCAACTCTTTTGACAACCCCTGCCCTGCATAAAATAGCTGAACAACCTTCTCATCCTAAAAAATGAGAAGTGTGTTTCGTAGGTGGGACGTCAAGAGGAAACACCACTCAAGATATTCCCAAGCCTATGTCTCCACCCCCTATGTCTACACCCTCATCACCCAAGATGAACATTTCCATAACAACGCAGCCCGCGTTGCCTTGCCAAAAAGGGTCTGAACCTAGATCCAAATTTGCCCCTCCTTAGGAAATTCATCTTCTAGGATGAATTGAAGAAGAGGAAAGCACTGGACAGGAGGGTGCCCAAATCCTTTTGGATGCCCTCACTCAGGTCAAGTAGGCTCTAAAACAAAAAAACACTACAGTGAGCCTATAAGACCTGATCATGACGTCTGTACTACACCACAAGGCTCTGATCCACATGTTGACAATGATTCCAGTCGACGAAGACATGCCAGTAGAAGAGGAAGTGATCCACTTGGTCATGCTTGAAACACCATAAAAATTTCAAGGCCTCGACGATTAGGCAAAATCTAGCGATTCAGGCAAGGATTTACGAAAAGGCGTAGCACAGTACAATTAAATTTCAGAAGATAGAACAAAATGATGTGTGCATGGTAGCAAACCTTCAACTTTGCGAGTTTTCTATGTTTCAAAAATCTTAATGTTTAGCATACTACGCTGCATTACGCAACATAGCGGAACACCGCATTACACAGCGTAATTTCAAAGGTAGTCCACCGTAACATCAAATATGGAAAACATTCAAGACTTCGACGACCCAGCAAAAATCTCAAGGCTTAGACAATGATCTGCAGCATGCCACACATTTTAGCAGGTTTTCTTTCTCAGTTAAGGGTCCTATTACGCTGCGTTACGCAATGTGGCATAATAAAACCTTGGAAGGATTGATCAGAAATAGAGGAAGTGCAGTGACAACACTTCCATTTTTTGCAGGTTCACCATTTTACGTTGAATTACGCTACAAGGCGTAATTTAGCATGATGCAGCGTAATCTGCATGGTGCAGCGTAATACAAACAAAGACAAAAGTAGTATAATATGAGCATCATCAGTTCATACGTCATGATACGCTCTCTAGCGTATTCCAGCATAATCAAAGAATAGCTTATCGCCAAAGCCCAAACAAGGGTGGTTTACGACGTGCTATGCAGTGTAGTGTCACAAGCTTTAGCAACAAACACATCAGGTCAATGGCATTATGCAAGTTCAGGACACACGTCATCTAAACCATGTTTTTCTCCTGACCCTAATCTTATAAATACTCCAGTTGACAAAGATCAAAGGGTTGGCAAAAATTTCTCCTAAGATTAACATATTTTCCCTGTCCAAGATTTTTTTTCCATTGGCAATGTTTGGAAAATTTTAGCAAGGATTGACAAGTAAACAAAGAGGATCAGTAATCGCCAGAGTATCGATGACAATTGGCAAGAACCTTTGGTCAAAATAGCTGTTTGATGGACATTCTGCTTTGGGACCAACCTCCTTATACCTAGATCAACCAAAACAAGGTAGATCAACCTTTGCTTGCTTCATCTTTGAACAACCTTCTTGTTGTTGGCATGTACTTCGCTTAAATTGAAGTTTGCTTGTAATCATTGTATCTAATATATTTGGTTCATGAGTTGAATCCCAGATCTTGGGATTGCCTGCGTTCTAAATCTAATCTCTTGCCTTTTATTCACAAAAATCTTGCAAATCGCTTTAAATCGATTACATCATTTTTAATTATCTTTGAAGTTAACAATATTACATTTTCTCATAAAGAACAATCATTTTTTGATCCAAATATCACAAAATTTTTACTGATTAAGTAAGTCCTTGTCTAATCAACAAGACCATTCAGGGCACCTCGGATTTGTTTTCTCTCCAGCACAGTCCTTGCACGGATCTAGGATTAGAACTGTGTACACAGACTTTCATTCAGTATTTCTAGTGACCGAAGTTTTCCGTTGTTACAATTTTCTAGCGCTAGAAGGAGGGCCTTCATATCTGATCTGCATTTTACAAGTAGTCTTGTAAGATGTCTGTACCCATCGTCAATCGACGAAAATGTAATACCTCCAAGGTTGTTTACAGGATTGTGTGGTGCAGATCGGTCGCTTCGACGATTCCTTTGGAATCCTACAAGATAGAAAGCCCTAATTATTATCTTAGTTTGCCCTTGCCCTTCCGATCTTTACCCTTATCGTCATTATTTCCAAATCATGTAGAAAATGGTTACATCAACCACAACTGTTGACATTGCCAACCTAGAGAACCCTTGGACCATGCAAGTTACAGTTCCTGTGGTCGAGCTGCCAACTAGTCCAGTGCGACTGCACTACTCTCTCAGGCTGCAAAACAAGGAGTCTAAGGGACATCCTCAGTTCAAGGAACACTACAATTTCCTCTGTGCTAAGCTAGCGACAAACCTGCCCATGTATCCACAAGAATTCAAGGAAAAACAAGAGTACGAGTTCATGTACTACAACAGGAAGGAATTTATTCCTTCACCTAACACTACTGTGCCCCTAACAGACCAAGAAAAGTGGATCCTGGATCAAATGATGATGGCAAATACATCGCTAGAACAACTAGGGGTGTTGTTCCGTGATGAAATGCTTCATGACGAGCAAGATGATCTAGAATCTCACTCTGAAGGAGGTAGTCATGCTGATTTCACCATGGCCCCTCCCTCCACGACGTCCCGTGTAAATTAGTTGTTCATGGTTACCATGCCCCTGACATTATCCAATACCAATCAAGTCCTGCACTCACCGCACCTACATTTTCTCTCCCCGACTATCTTCTCTGGAGATGGTCCCTCACAAATCATTCCCCAGCAGGTGCAATTACCTAATCCACCTCGTCGTACACCTGCGCCTGTGTCACCACATGTGCACGCGATACCTACGTCGCAATTACCTACAACACCTACCTCCATCCCGACCCACATGTCAGAGCCTGCCACTACAGCATGGTGGGTTCCAAACATGCTACTCGTTGTGCATCCTGCGCAAATGCCTCATCATCCCCATCATCAAAGCTAGGTCCCGCAAGTGCTAAACCCAGTTACAGGATCACTGCCTGTGCCTCCGGTTACACAAACAACGTATCCAATAGTGCAACCAATGGTGGTTGCCCCATCTGCACCAACTACTAGATGGTGGATGCCACAAGTAGCACCGCCTGTAAGGACCATCTCGCTAGCATCGACCGTTAGCCAAGCTGCTGCCTTCGTTGCGCCACCCAGTGTGGCCCCTCCTAATGTTCCACAAATGACCTCGTCATCTACGGCTCTAGACCAAGCCTTCCAGCTCATTCAAACCCTTACAGAAGAGGTCAAGCATCTCAAGGCTACTGGTTCTGACATGGTACAAGTCATGGATTTCTACCATGATGATCCTATTAGTCCAGTAGTCCCTATCCTATCGTTGCCACCTGGGATGCCCCTTCCCCATTTCAAAAAATACAATGGGGAAGGTGATACCAAAGCCCACCTCGTCACTTTTAGGTCAGAGTCCTTATTACTGCAACAATGGCCACATACTATAATCCATGTCTTTGCTATGTCCTTAACAGGTAAAGCTCTGGACTGGTATCGAGCACTTCCACGTGCTTCCATTTCAACTTTAGAAGAGCTGCTAACCCAGTTTGTGACTTGTTTTAAGTACAACCTGAAGCCTAAATTCACACTAGACTAGCTCATGGGAGTCAAGCAAGACCCACTCAAGTCGATCCAAAAGTTCATACAACATTGGAGCGCCACCTTGAACAAAATCCGTGAACCCATCACGGAGGCCCATCTATTGGCAATCTTCAAGGGAACGGTCAATGACTTTATCAAGTCTAAGCTGTACTACCTCATTCCCCGTTCCCTCAGCCAATCCTTTGCTTAGACCAAGAGCATCTAGGACATAGCAGAGGCTAGTAAGGATCTGACGTATGTGGTCTACAAGAATGCCCATAGCAAGGGTAAGGATAAAGGCAAAGCCACGACAATGACAGTAGCGGCGGTTGCTAAGGGGGCCAAGAAGAAAAACAACAATAACAAGAAAACAACTGCAGAGCCTACCAAGCCAACAACTAGCTCAAATGGCACCAATCAAGAAGCTCCTTCCACCCCCAAATCACCTCCACAACTGAGGCCAAAATTTGAGCGTAAGGACCGCTCAAATTACATAACTCTACCTATGAAGCCTTCAAAACTTCTAAAGCAATTACTGGGAGCCGATCATATCCAACATAAGGTGGTGTTCGAGAAAGCTCTGAAACATCACAGGCGCCATTGTGAGTTACTCAAGAACCCCTCCTTGGCCCAACCTAATGAACTGCCAATTCCCAATAACTTTAGGCTAGACTGATTCTACGACTATCATCAATTGTGTGGTCATGACACGGATTACTGCTAGGCATTGAAAGATGACATTTAACATATGATCGATCAAGGTGACCTGATCTTAGACAGTAGTAGTCCAGCTTGCCTGGAAAACCAAGCCATGCATCTGTACCAAGACCCGTTAAATGCAAATAACGTAGGGTACACAATTAATGTGGTAGGAGCACACGGCAATAATCAAGCATATCCAAAATAACCTTTCATGTTGTGAACACATCCTCGCTCTCCCCAAATAGTAGATCCATCAACATCAACAAGTGGTACTCCAAGGAAACCTTTTATCCTCTGAGCCCCTTCTCAAAAAACTTCTCGACAACCCGTTGTTGATCAAGTCGCGACTTAGCCCATGCCTACACCTAAGGCACCCTTTTTCATCAGGGTGGAAAAACCGTCAACCGCCCCTTTGTGCAGGGGCAAACCTCCAAGTCAACCTCCCGATCCCAACTTAAAGGAAAAGTAAAAGGAGGTTTGATAGCTGGTACGGGCAAGGACCGTCTTACGCTAGGGTTTCCCAAGCCTAAACCCCTCACTTTTGTACCCTTGGCCCCATTTTCTAAAAACGATGAAGTTACGCAAAAGCAACCATCCCCTCCTAGCCAAAAGAAACACAGCCCCCGACCAAATGTCACTCCTCCCCAAGAAATTTGTCTCTTAGGGCAAATGGAAGTGGAAAAGGGTGACAAGCAGCCAAATCATGGGCAAGATCTCTTCGATGCATTTACGCAAGTTAAACAGGCTCTAAAACAAAAACATACAACATTGAGCCTTTATGACTTACTCATGACATCACAAAAACATCATGAGGCTATGGTTCATATGCTAACGTCCATACCCATGGACGAAATCCTGCCAGTAGATGAAGAAGCAATTCATTTCATTATGCTTCCTCTCACAGCTGAGAAGCCTGGGCCTTCCCTATTGACCTTTCACGATGAATCCATTAAGGATGACCTAGAAAAGGGTCAGGTGATAATGGCACCCATGTTCATCACCATCTGGGTTGGCCAACATCAGGTTTGGAGAGTGCATGTAGATGATGGGGCAGCCGCTAATGTCACCCCATATCCCATAGTGGATAAGCTAGGCTTGATCGATCATATCATTCCTATGACAACGTCATGTCTAAAGTCGTTCAACGGGACTTGAGTGCAATTCAAAGGGATAGTTCACATTAACTTTGTGGTAGGGGAGCAGTTCCTCATAGAAGCAACATTTATTATCTTTGAAGAGATGCCTGGCTTCAACTTGATCCTAGGGAGGTCTTGGTTGGCTTAATTGAGGGCAGTTTCATTACCTATCCATCAGGAGATCCATCTGCCCTACGCAAGAGAAGAAGTGATCATCCACGGTGATGAAATAACCCCTCAGGTTGTTAACAACATAGAAACAGAATAGGGGTCAGAAATCGAAATGCCCGAAGATCAGTCCCCTGTCCAAATACTCGAACAAGTTGAGACAGTGGCTAATGACAGCCTAACTTGGGCTGAACTACCATTCCAAGAGGAAGATTGTGATGTGAAGGAAAAGGATCATAAACCCCTTGCCTTTACACGTCACCAAAAATAAAAGTAATCAGGAAGCAACTATAGACTTAGCAAGTAAACCTTGTTATCTAACTACCATGTAGTTTACGTGTACTTTTTCATCGGCTATCCTATTTTTTCTTTACAAACACTAATCACATTTACGCATATATCTTTACAATTCCACCAGCTATTTTCACTTATGCTTATGCTTATTTTTTATGCTCCCACCAGCTGTCTTTGTTACTCTTAACTTTATCTAAAACTAATCATGTACACTTTACGCTTGAATTATCCATGGCCCGAAATGGCCTAAAACTAATCGCAGCCTGCTAGGGCTTAAAAATGGTGACTTAGTGTTATTTATTTTATTCTTTCACACATATAGCAAGGGTCCAAAATGGCCTTAAACTATCTAGGCCCCGAAATGGCCTTAAACTATCCAGGGCTCGAAATGGCCTTAAACTATTCAGGGCTTGAAATGGCCTTAAACTATCCAGGGCCCGAAATGGCTTTAAACTATCCATGGCCCACAATGGCCCTAAACTACCTATTTAAATCATAGTTTACACTTGAACTAGTCAAAGGCCTAAAATGGCCTTAAACTATCTAGGGCCTGAAATGGCCTTAAACTATCCATGGCTCGCAATGGCCCTAAACTACCTATTTAAATCATAGTTTACGCTTGAACTAGTCAAAGACCCAAAATGGCCTAAAACTAGCTATCTCATTTACGCTTTGCACCTAAATTATCTAGTGGCCTGCAATGAATTTAAACTAGTAACTTCATTTACGCTACATGCTTAAAAGTATCTTCCATTTCTCATAGCATCAAAACCTATTCATTTACGCTTTGCATAAAACAAAAATAGCAAAAGAACATCAAAATCAGACCAAATTTGCATTAAAGTGTTACCAAATTTGCATTAAAGTATTAAAGAAAAATATTGTCTTTCGTTTCATCCCATTATAAAAAACAAACTGTGGCTAATACAGCCACACTATGCATCTCCTTTGTCCCCATTGTCACCTGTATTCTAGCAGCCACACCACCCCTGCGCGCCCCTTTGGAACCACACCGCATACTCCTTTATATGAGCATGAGGAGGAGGAACATTGGCCGTGGGAACATATATGCAGCATAGAACACCCCCGATGTCCAAAACGATTAGGACGGGCTTTAACATAATACTGTATAATGAAAACATATTAATATTAGACAAACCATTTAGACATGAACATTCATCACATTACATTAGGGTTCTCCTAATTCCTAGAAAATTATAGATTCCATTGGAAACACATTGCTAGAACCGCCCAAACCCTTGCAACAACGCAAGGTTTGTCCTTAACAACAACGATGAAAGCAACACTACGTATTACTCTAGCGTAACATGTAACTATTACGAGAATAAAGGAAAAGAAGAAAAACCCTGATTATGCTACTCACAGATACAATACTTAAATTTTTCAATTATACACTACGTTTGCTCAGCATTACTCAACATTACCTAAACCCTTGTAACAATATGAGGTTTGTCTCCAACAACGAAGACAAAGGTAATATCGCAAACCACAATAACTTATTCTGTGTAAATAGATATTAACGCTCAACGCAACATATGTATTCAAGAAAATAACATACAATTGCGATGTTGCAACAAATATAATAGTAGTGCAAAAGGGTGGACGATGACTTATCGGTTAAGTGGAGTAACTTCCTGAGCCTTGACTCTAGCCTATGAAGCCCGCTGCAAACCCTCCCACACTTCATCAATCCTTTCTAGTTTAGCATTCTTCCCTTTGACCTTTAGTGTCATAGTTGCAATCGAAATATTTTTCGTAAAATTGTCTATTTATGCCTTACTTTTGCTTCTTTTCTGCTATAGCCAGATCCAAATTCGTGATATCTGTAACCTGTTTTGAGTATGAACCACCGGTTTATAAACAAAATGCTTGAAACTAACTTTTCTTTTTGTTCGATTGATGCGGAACTTTCCCAAAATGTCAATGTCAGTATGACATGAAACACGAAGATCAAGGCATTAATTTCGTAGATATCGTGTAGATCATGGTCTGAAATGACCCTAAACTAATATATAATTTATCATCTCATAATTCGGCCACATTAACTATGGTCTATACAAAAATTCAAATTTTATGACACGCTAGACATGTCACGTTGCATCTTTCATCTTATTTCATATGCTAGCATCTAGGAAGCCGAGCTCGTCATTGTTTTACAAACCAGGCATATTTGTAATAGTCCACTAAGAATTTAAACTAGAAGCCTCTTTAATATGCAATCCTTATGCAGAAAAATAGTGTAACAACTTTCATTTTTTGGCATTTTTGCAGGGTGATTTGCAAATGGACACAGCTTTATCCGCACCCTTAACCTTAACAGGCCCATATGGGGAGACCATTAGATAGCTTAATTACACGCTAATAAAAACAGATCCTTCCCTTTGTGACGCAATGATAGCAACATCAGAAATATATCCAGATTGGCCAGAACATTTGGCCTGAACTCTGGACCTGGAGGCTAGTGATGTGACCGAGAACCCTCTCAATGAGGTCCTTGTGGTTACGCACAAAGGTGAAAATAAAACTCTCAGGGTTAGTTCCCTCCTAGACCAACAGACATAGAGTGGCATAATCCAAGTGCTCCAAAATAATGCTACTGTATTTGCATGGTCATACAAAGACATGCCAGGATTAGACCCGAGATTAATATAGCATAACATAATTTTAGACCCATGCATCAAAGCAATTAGACAGAAGGCACAAAAGATTAAGCTAGAAATCACGCTAGTAGTGTGTAATGAAATCACCAAGCTATATCAGGCTGGTTTCATTCGTGCGGTTGATTACTCAAACTGGGTGTCCAACATCGTAATTATTACTAAGAAAACAGGAGGCATACACATCTGCATAAAATTTTGGGATTTGAACAAAGCCATGATTAAGAATAATTTCCTGTTACCGAGTATCGACCAACTGATCAACACAATAGCTGGTCACATGCTTCTATCCTTTATGGATGGTTTCTCAGGTTATAATCAAATTTGTATTAATCCAGAGCACCAATTGACCACAACATTCATGATGCCCTGGGGGACCTTCTGTTATACTATGATGCCTTTCAGGCTAAAAAATGCTAGAGCAACGTATCAATGAGCCATGACATACATCTTTAGCGACTACCTCTTAGGGAGATTGATGACTACGTAGATGACATAGTTGTCAAGTCTATAAAGTCAGAAGATCATTCAAAAGACTTGGAGTTAGTCCTTAAATGATGTCTCACATATGACTTATGGCTTAACCCAAAGAAATATGTATTCAGAGTTAAAACCATACGCATGTTGGGGTTTGTAGTATTAGAGACTAGCATTCAAGTCGATCCTGAAAAGGTTAAAGTCATTGTCGATTTATCGCCACCTACAAACCTTAAGGAACTACATGGGTTGCAGGGAAGACTACAATTTATCAGGCAGCTCATCTTGAAGTTAACAGATAAATTACATCCAATGCAACACTTCTTAAGAAGGGTGTTAATTTTGAATGGACCAATGACTGTTAGCATGCATTTGATGACTTAAAAAGGGAGCTGCAACATTTACCAATGGTTTTCCCACCACAAAGAGATCAATCTTTTTACATTTATCTAGAAAACTCAGATGTGTCTATAGCTACGTTACTTTGCCAAAAAAGGAATAACAGGTCAGAAGCCCCTATCTATTACCTTAGTCACACTCTATTTGTGTACGAAACAAGGTACAATGAAGTAGAGCGCAACTGTTTGACATTGGTTTTTGCACTTAAGAAATGTAGGCATTCTCTTTTCCGCAGTCAGGTCAACATAATTTGCAAAAACAACGTTCTACGGGCTATCTCAAACAACTTGTATGAGAGTAGTAGGATAGCTCATCGGAAAGCTATCACAGCTGAATTCGATTTACATTATGTTGGCCAGTCGTCCATCAAAGGTTAGGCTATAGCCAACCAGCTAGCGACATCGCCTATTAAAGGTCAAGCTACAATAAAGCCAGAATTCCCGGATGAGCATGTACATAGTTTAAGCCCTGTGTCAATAGGCCTTGAAGTGACGTTGTACTTCGATGGAGCTTCAACTACTAGAGGTGGCAGTGTTGCCACTGTTATTATGCTTACCCCTGAGGATGTGCATCCATTGGCTTACTGCCTGGCCTTCCCTTGTATGAACAACATGGTAGAGTATGAGAGGCTCCTCAGAGGATTGTTGATAGCCAGAGAACTCAACTTTCAACACCTGGCAATCTGAGGCGATTCGATGCTGGTCATTAATCAAATCATAGGAGTCTACGCCTGCAAAGCTATACATCTATAGATCTACTATGATATGGCTAAAGATCTCCTGAAAAAATTTGTTAGAATCGATGCCCAACACGTGTCGCGTAATGAAAATGTTGTGGCTGATGCACTGGCAACATTGGCACTAAACGTGCCACCACACTTGTTTTCCACTTGGCCTCTTTAAGGATGGAATGTATAGATCCTGTCATTCAAGTGGTGTAGATTTCTTCATTAAACGTGGGGGGAGTGCCAGAATGATACAACAACATTAACACTTACCTTTTGCATGGCGAACCACCACATGAGCTAACACATGTACAAAAGGACGCAGTGCGCAAGCGTGCCAGGTAATACGTCATCATTGGAGACAGTACTCTCTGTAGATGCTCTTTTGATGGGGTATTGCTAACTTGCATTAATAATGATCAAGCACAACGAATAGTTAGTGAAGTCCACGAGGGGTTGTGTGGAGGACACGTAGCCCCATGAGCCATGGTCGCTAAAATCATATGCCTAGGGTACTATTGGCCATACATAGAAAGAGACTGCCTTACCAAAGTTAAGACATGTGATACGTGCCAGTGTTATGTAATCCTAATACACATGTCGCCAACCGAGTTACACACTACACAGATTACTTGGCCATTCCAATGATGGGGACTAGATATCATAGGTCCCATTGTGCCTAAATCTTCCGCAGGATATAGCTTCATTATCACAACCACCGAGTATTTTACAAAGTGGGTTAAGGCTATTCCCCTATGGAAGATTACATCTCAATAGGTTTGCCAGTTCATCTTAGAAAATATTGTAACCAGATTTGGGCTCCCTATGACTATTGTGACTAACAACAGGCCATAATTTAGTAGCACAGAAATGAAATATTTTTGCGATAATCTTGGTATCAAGAAATCTTTTTCTTCACCTTATTACCCGCAAGAAAATGGTCAAGCAGAAGCAACAAACAAGGTAATTATCAATCTACTTAAGAAGATGCTCAAAAATAACAAAAAATAATGGCATGAAAAAATCCTCTACGTGCTATGGGCGTATCGTACGACGTGCAGAACAGCTACAGACAGAACACCCTACAACCTAGTCTATGGATCCAAAGCAGTGTTGCCCTTGGAATTATAGGTTCCATCATTGTGGATGGTCCTTTTCACGGTTATAAATGAGACTCAACACAATGAGTCTAGAATCGTGGATTTAGACTTAGTGTAGGAGAAACGCATCCAAACGCTCGACACCATTGAAAGATATCAGGAAAAATAGAGACAGAAGCATCGACACAACCTGCATCAATGATCAATCAAGGAAGGAGACCTAGTTCTCAAGGCCATTTGTGAACTAGTAGGCAAATTTTCCACAAACTAGGAAGGCCCTTTGTTACAAACTGGGAAGGCCCTTTCTTGGTCATTAGCGCATATAGCAATAGAGCATTCAAGTTAGCGGATATCGATAGCAACGAGCATCCAAACCTAGTGAATCATCTGTACTTGAAGTGGTATTATGTCTAAACATCGACTCGGCTCAGATGCAAGGTAATAAACATCTACTATGATGTAAAACTGGCAAAGTTGTACATGTCCGCTATGACATAAAACTAGCACTTCTTGCATGCGTCCGCTAAGATGCTAAACTGGCAAAGTTTCTGACTATCCTCCATGACATGAAACTAGCAAGATAAGCATACGTCTGCTGAGATGCTAAACCAGCATAGACTTGTCCCTGGGTCATGACATAAAACTAACACCCACAGCATGATCTGCTGGGACCATAAACTAGCTCTTCCACCATCCGCTACGACGTAAAACTAGTAGGTTTCAGTCTGCCCAGATGTCAAACCAGGACCACAGCCTGCTGAGGCTTAAAACTAGCAACAATAGTCAACTAGGACTCAAAATTGGAACCTGCCAATAGATAATCTATAAAGCAAGCGAGAGTGGTCACTCTTGCACTGCATCCCTACTAGATGGAATGGGTAAGGCATTGGGATAGATACAACGTCGCTACCCCACCGGCATCCTATTGATTCCTCAGACAGATCGAAAGGCATGCTACTGACCCCTCGGAGATGTTGCTACAATAGCCACTCTGTAGTTGTAACTCCTGGGATCAACTTCACTACTTGGGGCCCCAAAGAAACTGTGGTCATCCATAGTCTTAGTGGCCTCCATCCATCACCATCACCAGACTCAGGCTTAGCAGATTCATCTAACTTATTCTTTGCCCAGTCATTTGAGCAAGATGAATCTGGCTGTCGACGGCAGCTTCATGAACCATGGCATCAACATTGGGACCATTGCTCCTTATCACGATCCTTGTTTCATGGCCTACACTCTCCTTTTCACTTTGGACGGTGCTTGTTTCAACAGCCTCCCTCCTTAGCGATTAGAATGATTGCTTCTGCACTCTGCTCTTTGTTATGTTTTGCAGGTTACTTGCTATGATAGTGTTGATCGAGAATGCATTCATTAGAAGGTGAGGTATCGCAGAGTCCTAAAGTGGTTGCTCAAACTAGCCTAGCTACTTAGGAGTGCAAACCCTACCTCTCCCTCCATCGGATGCATTACTTTGTTTTCTTCTCCTTTTGTCCTCACGAATGCCTTTACCCTCTACTTTGCTTGTACAGAGTGTGAACATTCAATGAAATTCTTTTGCATCATCGTGTCCATGAACTAGTGTAACACAACTCGCCTAGTGGAATGTAGTTCAAAAAAAAGGGCAAAGCTTGGCAAAATGAATGTAAAACAACTCATCCAGGCCATGCGGGCGTAACATAACTCGTCCACACAAGCCCTTCATATACAGTATGACGGCGTAACCTCTCGCAAATACATTCGTGGAAGGATGTAATGACTTGTTCATGAAAATTTCATGTTCATATGCTTGAGTCTTCCCTGAACCTCCTTCCTCTTACTTCTGTAAAATCCCTTCTATGCTTTCTTTCCTACGTTGCCTTTGCACTTCCAGGTTTAATAGAGCGACATTTGAGCAATCTCTGACGGATGCTGTTGGTGCCTTTACCTCTCTAGTATTTCGTATTCTTTGTCGACGTCTTTCGGTCAAGCTCTCTAAACGTCAACAAAGAGGGGCCATTGAAACACCATAAAAATTTTGAGGCCTTAATGGTTCGGCAAAATCTAGTGATTCAGGTAAGGAGTCACAACAAGGCACAGCACAATACAATTAAATTTCAGAAGATAGAACAAAACGATGGGTGCACGGCGACAAACCTTCAACTTTGCAAGTTTTCTATGTTTCAAAAATCTTAATGTTTAGCATACTACACTGCATTACACAACATAGTGTAATTCCGCGTTACGTAGCGTAATGTCAAAGGTAGTCAACCACAACATCAAAGATGGCAAACATTTAAGACTTTGATGACCCAGCAAAAATCTCAAGGCTTAGACAATGATCTGTAGCATGCCACACATTTCAGTAGGTTTTCTTTCTTGGTTAAGGGGCCTATTACGCTACGTTACGTAGTGTGGCATAATAAAACCCTGAAAGTGTACCGCCCGAAATTGTCGGTCCCCGGCTGGAAGGGGAAACGGAGACCGCTGGATCGCAGGACGAGCATAGATGACCCCACCTTCGCCTGAGAGCGTGCTGGAATGCACGAAGGTAGGGTACCTTGGGTGGTCCGCACGCGGATCAGAAAAGGATTTCCCCGAGCACCACCGAAGTGTTATACGCTGGGTTATGTGTAAACGGAGCGTAAACAATGAAATAGACAGACAGAGCGTAAGCGTAAAAGGGCATAAACAAGGTCGGGCGTAAACAACATAAACAAATATAGGCCCAGCGTAAGCGTATACAGGCGTGAACAGCGTGAACAGCATGAACAGCGTAAAAAAGTGTAAAGAGCGTAAGCAAAATGTAAACAGTGTAAGCAGTGTGGGCGTATACGGACGTGAACAGAGCGTGAACGTAAACATGCATAAACGAAGCGTGGGCCAAATTGACGTAAAACTGTAAAAGAACTTGCAGCAAACGTAAACAGTGGATCACAGAGTCAAAATGTTGTACACCGGTCTAACGTAGTCGTGTAGGGAAACAAGGCAGACGTAAAGCCCCGGTGGACGCAGGGATGCAGCTGGTTGGCACAGTAGGCGGAGCGTGGATTGTGCTCGGCGTACAGGACTTCCAGCGTAAGCGTAAGCGTAAGGGGTTTCTGGGCTCTTGTTTGCAGCGTAATTGCTCTGGTAAATTTCTGCCGACCTAGAATTTACGGAAGACTGGGCTATTTATAGGGGTAGGGTTACCGAGAAAATCGGACTGGGAGACACGTGCCGTATAGACCGGGCGTTTACAATTTAGAAACATGGTATACGCTGGGCGTATACGCTACAACATGCCAGCGTATACGCTGGGCGTGGACTTGGATGGATGCTGGCGTATACGCTGGGGCATATACGCTGATGGATGCTGGACGTCGACTTGCTTCAATTCTTGCTCCCGTTGCACCTGCTGAGCGTGCGTGTGAAGCGTGTATGCTGAGGCGTATACGCTGAGCGTATATGCTGGTGAATGTTGGGCGTATACGCCAGGCGTATACGCCAAAGGATGTCCACTTGCTTCAATCCTTGCTCTTCGGTGTAATCTTCATGCTGCCATTGGAGATCTTGTCGTCGAGCATGTGCATCTGCCGTACCTGGGCGTGTACGCCGGAGAGCCGGGCATATACGCTGGAGTGCCGGTCGTATACGCTGGACGTATACGCTGGAGTGCTGGGCGTATACACTGGAGTGCTGGGCGTATACGCTGGCACAACACTTGGTTTAAAACTGGACGTATACGCTGGGTGTATACGCTGGCACAACACTTTGTAAAAACCAGGTGTTTCGATTCTCAGAGTTGCCCTGTGTGACTTCAAATGTAGCCAAAGTCGTCTGTAGGTCACGGGGATCTGCTTCTTGTCAGACAAATGCTAAACTCAAAAATTTTTGTGGTGTTTCATTGGCCCCTCTTTGTTGACGCTTGGAGGAATCGACCCGAGAAGCGTCGACAAAGAAGCGTAAAACACCACAAGCAGCTTGATAAAAGCTTTGTCCTTTGCCACTTGACCAGACATCATCGTACCGTGTTCAGTGGTGAATGGGATTGAAAGGGCGAGATTGGTAACTGGTAGGAGGGAAGGGATCGTGAGGATCGATGACTACCCAAGGGATCATGCTGGGGAAGTGGGATGTTCAGGGGTGCGGCATGCCGGTCCTTGTCGATAGCCATATTTTGGCAGACTCGGAGTGCAGACATGCGGTGTGCGTTCTTTGACGGAACAAGGCTCTTGGTTATTCTTCAAGAGAACTTGTTGGTGAGGCCAAAGCCATGGGAGGATGTGTTACATTCCTTGGGAGAGCATGGCCCATGCTTAGTGTTCAGGGGGAACTTGCTGGCGGAGCCAAAGCCATGCAACTGGATGTTTTTTTTTAGTGCTTTAGACATGAGTACTGAGTTTTGAGACAACTGCCTTCCCGCCTGGGGCTTATATGGGAAATGCCAGAGGGTTTTTTTTTTGTGTTGTAAAACTTTGCTTTGCTTGTGTACTCATGCGCAAGTGCTGTGCGGCGTGTTGCGGCTGCTTGAAAGCGGTACGGTGTTTTAAGTGTATTGGGTGAATCAAGGGGATGTCGGGATAAAGTGTGTCGGCGGATGGATAGGGGAATTTTATCAGCGAATGGGGATGTACTAGTGAACGGTTTGATTCAGTCTTGCCAGATGGATTAATGGACATTGCTTCATCTTGCTGCCTATGATGAAATGCACTCTCGTACGAGCACCTCTGAGCGTCATCCTGCAAACATAACTCCAAAGAGACAAGAAAACCATGAGTGAATAAATGAGCTTAGACTTAAACAGCTGCAGGTGAACAAAAATATTGGGGGCGATTTTGAGCACTGAGTGCGAATGTCGACGATGTTGATGAGAGTGTGTGCAGATGAGGGATGCAATGATTCTGATGAATGAATATGGCTGTGGAGTGAAGGGTCGGAGATGAACGTGCCAGTTTACAGTCTTGACGGACTATCATGGGTTAGTTTTGTGTCGTAACCATTGGACATTGCCCGTTTAAGGTCGTGGCGGACGGTACGTTGCCAGTTTTGAGTCTTAGTGGACCATACAGAGACAAGCTAGTTTATAGTCTTAGCGGACTCTGATGATTCTGACAACGACATTTTACTGTCATGCCAGGAGGATGCTAGTTTATCGTCATTGCAGACACTGTGGGGTATCAGTTTATTGTCATAATACCAGGACAATGGTG